>OY284469.1:51053595-51213472 GCA_958336335.1 Dilophus febrilis | reverse complement strand
TTTGGTTGTCATTCAGTTATATTTTTTTTTACTTTTTCATTAATAATAATTTTTATTGTTGTTGTATTGTTTTTTTTGTTATTTAAATGATTAAATAAATGTTGATAATAAAATTATAAAAATTAAAAAAATATTTTTGCATATCCCACCAAACAAACAAGAATATACAAGGAAACAAAACAAAAAAAATTAAAAACCAATTGCGGGACGTTAGATTCTGCTTAAGAAGTCAGAATCTAACATCGGAAGGAGCCGTCGCCGCCGCCGCCGCTGGTAAAGGGAAACTTTGAACCAATTCGGTCCAAAAGAAAATTAGTTAAAAAATTTTGTGGAGATCTTACTTTTTTTATGAATTATCTATAATTAAAGTTTCCAAAGCGATTGATTTAAGGGTTTTTCGTAAAAAATTGATCGGCAATTGATTTTGGTAAAAAATTTTCCCTATAAAAATTTCAATAAAAATGATGTAAAATCTTGGAAAATTCTCAATTTTGAACTAATCCGTTATTAGGAAACCTAATATCAAATTTATTTAATTTAATTTTATAAAAAACAAACAAATTTAAAAATTAATTAAAAATACTTTTTTTTAAAACTTTGATTATTTCCTTTTACTTTGTAGTTTTTTTTTTTGGAAAACAAAAAACAAAAAACAAAAAACAAAAAACTTTCTTAATTTCTATCTATATTTTGTTTTTTTTTTTTACTAAATACTAAAAATTTTATTACACAATAATTAATAAAATAATTAAAAAAAAAAAAAAAAAAAAACACTTTTAATTAACAAATACAACAACAATTTCTTTAATTTAATATTTTTTTTAATTGTTTTTTCTTTTTCTTTCTTGGTTTTTGTTTTGTTTTTTTATTCTTTTCGTCATTTTATTTATTTTTATTACTGTTTATTATTTTTTTTTCTATTTATAATTATTAATTTTTTTAATAAATTATTTTTATTAACCCCCCCCCCCCCCCCCCCCCCCCCGGCACAAACGAAAAAATAAAAAAAAAAATGAAAAATAAATATATAAATTTTATATTTAAAATAAAATGAGGGGAGTTTTTTTTTTTTTTTTTAATTTATTAATTAAAAGTTGCGATCCACATCATTCAATTATTCAATTACCAGATGAGAAGGTGGAAGTTTATAAGGCGTTCGGTTCGGATGATTTTTTTTTTATATATAAAAATGGTAGTGTTTATAAGAGCGCGTTCGCCGCCTGAGCCTGACAAACCCATTCCCATTTGTTTTCCAATTATTAAAAGATCTTGTGCACGCGTTCGACTTATAAACTACTAACCACGATCAATTAGATTCGATCGATCGCCCAAAATTAATTGGACGAACGCTAAGGGCGTGGTCGCCTTACAAACTCCCATTACAGAATAGGAGTGATAGTTAAATGTAGAAAAAAATAGATTTTTTCGATGCTAAAGTCTAATTGCTACCGTAGTACTAATTTATAGCAAACAAGCAGGTAGTTCGGATTCAAAATAGAAACAAAAAATCTACCCTTTTCTGCTATTACCTACTACTCCTTCTCCTTGCGGGTAATCGAAAATCTATATATCACAACTATATAATTTATATATTCACAAAATGAGAGACCGTAATAAGAACTGTTTTTTTTTTTTTTTCCGAATATAATAAACTTGCATAAATCGGCGGCGCGGCGATGTAAGGAACGAGGTTTTCTGATTTCTTTTTATATATTAGTTGCGTTTCATTCAATCGCCAGGAGTAGGTGGTAAGAGTAAAAAAGAATAGATTTTGCTACGCCGAACTACTCCGTAATATAGCGCAAAGAGTAGTAGTTCGGAGTAGAAAACAGAAAACTCTTTTCTACTCTTATCTACTCTTAAATACTCCTGGTAATTGAATGGAACGCAACTACTATTAAGGGGCCAAACAGAATGATGCGTGCAATCACGTGCTGTTGCGTGCGTAAAATTCAACTACACGGTAATAAACGAAACAGTACAGAATAAAACGCACGCGATGCAGCGTATCGAAAAATTTGCCAAATTTTAACTTTTTGTTGCGATCAGCCGCGGTTTTGAGGTTATGTTTATTGTTTATATCGGTTTGTTATCGTGAGAATATTTTTATTAAAACACAAAAAATTCATAAAAAAAATTTTTATAATAGTTAAATATATATATATATATACATTCTGACAAATAAGTACCCGGAAATTCTCATTTTAAATTTTCCCACTGAGAATATTTCAAACATTTTTTCTCTCCCCAGGTTGGCACAACTGTCAGCAACTATTCTGTCAATTGTTATTGCTGTGTGTCATTTAACATAGATTGTTTACGGCGTCGTTAGGAACAAGTCTAACCTGTTTTGTGTGCGTTGCGATTTTCACTATGGATAAAAATATCGAACAAAGAGTTTGTGTGAAATTTTGTGTTTCAAACGAAATTTCTTGTGCCAAAACGTTGGAAATGTTGAAAAAAAAAACGTTTGGTGATTCAAACTCATGTCGAAAACTCAAGTTTACGATTGGTATAAATCGTTTAAAGAGGGGCGAGAAGAAGTGAACGATTTGCCACGTTCAGGACGACGGCCTTCGACCTCTTCAACTGAAGAAAACGTCGACAAAATAAAAGAAATGGTGCTCGAAAATCGTCATTATAGTTTGCGAGAGATAGCCCAAGAAATGAACATGTCATGTCATGAGACCGCTCGTCATATTTTGGTTGATGTTTTGGGTATGCGGAAAGTCGCAGCGCGATTGGTGCCAAAAGATCTGAATTTTCTTCAAAAAGTGAATCGCAGTAAGGTGGCTGCGAAGACATGCTTGAACGCGTAAATTCCGATCCAACGTTCATCGAACGCATCATAAATGGTGACGAGACTTTTTCCTGTTTCCGAAACTCCAATTACCACTTCGTGGAACCCGTTTTGAGAGCATTGAAGACATCAAAACTAATTCGCAACGCACACAAAACAGGTTTGACTTGTTCCTAACGACGCCGTAAACAAACGAAATGACACACAGCAATAACAATTGACAGAATAGTTGCTGACAGTTGTGCCAACCTGGGGAAAAACAAATGGTTGAAATATTCTCAGCGGGAAAATGTAAAATGAGAATTTCCGGGTACTTATTTGACAGAATGTATAACATAAAAAAAATTATTAACTATTTTAATATGGAATCCGGAATAATGAAAATTGATGATGAACTATTAATAAATGCAATTCAAGAAAAACGAAAATCGCTTTCATTGTGTGCAGTTGATTTTTACACGCATAAACGCACGCAACAGCATGCGATTGAACGTATCATTGTGTTTTGCGCCTTAACACAAACGTCAGCGACGTCAACATAAATAATTTTGTGTTTTTGATGTTTTGGATTTTCGCACATTTGCGTGTATTTTTTTTTAGTAGTTTGAACTTGCGCAAATAGCCGCAGTCTGCTTGTTGCACAGACACAGACAGTTTTGAGAGAAAACACTTCCATTGAATTTCATATGTTTTAGATTTGCGCAGTATGAATGAATTTGAAATGGCGTTTTTTTTTTTTTTTTTTTTTTTTCATGTTACACCAATCACTACACCAACCACTAAAGTGAGTGTTCGTTCGAATACAGGAGGTGAATCATGATCGACGATAGCGATAGTCGATAGACGATATTGATGCAAAATGAAATCATGGTCGTCGATAGTCGTCTACTTTGACGATGATTTTCGACGATTGCTATTTAGCTATCGTTACGATAGTAATTACATATAGAATGTGAATAAATACCGTGTTCCCCAATTCAATCTAGATTGATTGTTCACTTTTTTTATTATTTGTGGTTATGTGATTAAATTTTTTGTTTATATTTTCGGCCGACAATGAAAATATTTTTATTAATGAATGTTTAATAAAGTGTTTATTTATTAAAGTGTATATTCAATTACTAGTGAAATAATATTTAGGAAAAATTAATTGTTAAAATTACTTTTGATTGGGAAATAATAATTAGAATTTTCTATTTTTTTTATTCAAATTTTTTTATATAAATAAATGTATACAAAATACCAGACGATATGTCAAAAATACCGACATCGACAGTATCGATGATCATGATTCTGGCAAAAAAAGACGATACTCGTCTATCGTTATTTTAGACGATAGATGATACTATCGCTATCGTCGATCATGATTCACCTCCAGTACCGTTCGTTTCAAATGTATATTGAAAATGTATGCAAACGCGGTTTTGGGTCTCGTGGTCTCGTGGTTTTTTTTTTTACTTCGCTAACTAACTTCGAAGCTTTTTTTTTTTTGACCATTTCAACCCGTTGACATTTTCCTATTACGTTAAAAATTAATAATTCCCGTTACCGTTTAATTAAAAAAAAAACAAAAAATTAATCTACGATTTGCAAACGAAATCTATCGAACTATCGAAACATTTAAAATTAAATGAAATTTTGAACCTCAAAAAAAAAAAAAATTTCCTTTTTTTGTTGCGCAGTCTCATTTCGTGAATATATATAGAAAAAAAAAAAAAAAAAGAAAAAAAAAACTCCCCTCAGTGCGCGCCGCCGCCGCCGCCGCCGTCGTTAATTCTATAAATTATTTTATATTTTTAACTTATTTATAATTTTTTTTTTTAATTACTCTTAATTCTAATGTTTTTTTTTTTTGTTTTGTATTATTTTTGTGTAATTTATTTTATTTAATTAATTAATTAATTAATTAATTTTATTTTATTTACCATTTGCCCGTAATTAAAAATTCTTTAAATTTCTCTTGGCATTCGGCACTGCTCCAATGTAATGCTAAATATTTTTGTTCTTCATTTAATGCCGTTTCCAATTTTGATAAAAATTCTTTATATACAATTGTATTTTTAAGGGTTTCCAATGTCTGTGAAAAAAGACAAAGTATTTTCAATTGATTGTGTTTTGTGTTTCATGAATGTGGGACGACGAAAATAGTGGGTTGGGATTTAAATCAAATTAAATTAGCTAAGTCAGGGGGGTTGTGAATTGGAAACCAAATTCCATGGTCTTTTGACACCGTGCATCCGTTAAATTCGTAGTTCCTATAAACTTATCCATTTTACTGAATTGCTCCTTTCCTTTCTATACATCCTCTTGCATTTTTTTCATTACAAATTTTACCTATCATTTTCCATTCTCAGATATCTCCACTGCGGAACACTCATTCTTCCTGATAATAACTTCTAAAATCTCAATTTTCGGTAACTTTCGACCCACCGAACCATTTCTTCCTCCATCAACCGTCCGATTAAAATCGTCCGTCCGTCCGTCCGATGGCGACAAATGTCGGATAAACCCCTAAAAAATGCATATACCTTACCCTCTTTTTTTTTTTTTTTTTTTTTTCATCAAAGATCTTTTATCAGTAACAGAAAACCCATATTACACTGTCGTTTTCCTGATGATATTACGTTTTATTCTTTGTATGGCCAACAACCAACACGTAATCATAATGCGAAGCTTCAGTTTCTATTTAGCTAGCTCATTAGTGACAGGATCGAAGAAAAGCATGTGATTCTGCCTCGGTCAGCAATGAAACTATGAACAAAATTCCATTGCAAATTATTGCTGCGGATCGTTGGTTTGGATTGGGATCAATAGGGTAGGCACTGAATGGTCGCTGACCCAGTGTTGCAACTGTTGAGTTCCTGATCAAGTGCTTACTTTACCTCCACGTGGTAACCAACGGTAACTGAATGATACAATCCGTATCATTCAGGCTAAAATTGTAAGTGCGAATCCCATGCGGTTGGTCGTACGGCTAATTACCGACACCGTAAAAACAATAAAATTATGAAACTAGCAACAGTGCCTCGGACAGGACAGGAAAAACGGCAACGACTCAGGCAATGGAACAAGGACAATGATTTAAAACTGGCGTCATGGAACGTGAGAACAATACTGCGCGCGGGCGGTTTAAAAACTTTGACTGATTGCTTAAAGAAAGCTAAACTGGACATAACAGCGGTCCAGGAAACACGGTGGCCTGGAAAGAACATCTTATCCAGTAAAGAATACAAATTCTACTACAGCGGTAGAAATAAAACAGGATTATTCTGCACCGGCTTTATTGTAATGGGTAAAGCGAAAGAATCGGTCATTGGTTTCAACCCCGTTGACGAAAAATTTTGCACATTACGAATAAAGGGAAAATTTTTTAATATAACCTTTATTAACGTACACGCCCCAACAGAAAACAAAGATGCAGACACGAATGATATGTTTTACGAAAAGCTCAATCGTATTTACAATCAAGCTCCTAGTCGTGACATTAAAATCGTGCTTGGCGATTGCGTAGTGGCGATTGCGTAGTGGCGTAGGCGGTTCGATTTCGAGCTATATAAATTATATACGGAACCCGACATCGTTCGGTTCATCAAGATCGGTCGCCTGAGGTGGTTTGATCATGTGGTACGAATGGATGGCGATCGTATACCGTCAAAAATGCTGGACAGTAAGCCGGGCGGATCTAGGAGTGTAGGAAGACCGCGGGGTAGGTGGAAAGACGAAGTAGAAGTGGACCTTCGGGCCCTCGGGGTTTCCGGCTGGCGGACGTTGGCGGTAAATAGGTCCGGTTGGAGAAGGCTGTTAATGGACGCCAAAACCAATTGTAGGTTGTAGGCGCGCAGAAGTAATACTAAAGAATTGTAAATATAATCGAGTGACCTATATAAATATTGTGAGAGTGTTGCACTTAATTTAAAAATGCAGCGAACACCAACAAAAGATATAGGTCAACAATGGTCACTTAAACCGGCTACCATACCGATTCGTAGGGAAATATATGTTCCTGAATCACCACAACCACATCCATCAATCAAACAACATCACGAAACAGGGACGGGAAATACAAAGGAGGATGCAGAGTACGTAAAAACAACGACAAATATTACAAGCGGAAGGAAACAATACTCGTAATATACATCAACAACATTACCAACATCAACTACCACAACAACAACAACAACAATTGTATGCGAGTACAACGTACGCTGGAGCAATTAAAAACATGCTCTGAGACAGCCTTCATCAAATGTCCAACATACCGATCGGAAAACACCAACAAACAAAAGGAAACAAGAGAGCCCTGAGTCGAGAGACCTAGGGCAAAACAAACCAAAGTATCAACTTGGTTATCAGGCGTCCTAAGAACGTCAATCAAAACGACCAATAATTTTGAACTATTGGCGGATAGCAATGATGTAGAAGAAACTGAGGGAACTACAAACAAAGAAACAGTAAGGGTAAAGAAACCACCACCAATATTTGTTGCAGGTGTGGAAAATATTACCAACCTTACCAATGAATTAAAAACATCAATTCCAAACTGTTAACATATGTACTTAAGACACTAAATAAAATAATGATGAAGTAAAGATTCAAACATAAAATGAAGATGCATACATAAAGGTAATAGATATATTGGACACAAATAAACAAGAATATCATACATATAAATTAAAAGCAACGAGAAGTTTTAGGGTGGTAATACGTGGATTACATCACTCAACAAACATACAGGAGATAAAAGAGGCTCTAGAAGCTGAACAACATGAGGTAATTAATATACACAATATTCAACAACGAATTACACGTAAACCACTACCATTGTTGCACTACGTTGATTTAAAAACTAAAGAAAACAATAAAGAAGTATACGGCATTAATGGTTTATTACACACAAAACTAAAAAATCGAAGCTCCACATTTAAAATGAGACATACCACAATGTACTAAATGCCAACTTGGTATATGATCATACCAAAAATTCATGCCACAGAAATCCAAGATGTGTAAAATGCGCAGGGCAGCATCTAACGGGAAAACTGTTCAAGAAAAGAACGAAACAATAACGTGAAATGTGCGCTGTGCTCCGGAAATCATCCAGCGAATTACAAGGAAGGGGTGCAGTTTTTATAAAGACATCCAAAAGAGAAAATTCCCTGAACAGCGCAAAAGGAATTTTTCACAGAATGTGACAACGGCGAGAACCAACAACGGCAACGGCCCCCAATACCAATTATCCGCTTCCGGTACCAAATATGGAAAGACATTCGCAACAACCGGGGAGAACGCAACAGGTTCATACACATACAGAGAAAATAATTTTCCACCATTATGTCCGGGTCCACCATACGACTAATTCGCCGCCAACTTTCATTCCACCGCAAACGCAAATGATATGACGGACTTAAAACATATGATGAAAGATCTGATGGGACAGATGAGCACAATACTCAATCTGTTAACTACACTTGTCACAAAAATGTGCCTAATGTTTCAATTACTATGGATCGTATTATGGAACGCCAATGGCTTGACGGGGCCATGTACAAGAAGTCAAAACATTTTTGATACAACAAAAAATAGACGTTATGTTAGTATGTTAGTAAACGCACTTTACAAATAAAAGCTATATAAAAATAAACGGCTACACTATAAACGACACTAAACATCCGGATGGAACGGCCCACGGGGGATCTGCTATAATCATCAAAAATACAATTAAACACCATGAGCTACTAATATATATAAAAAAGATTACATACGGGCTACTAGTGTATCTATCGAGGACTGGAACGGAAGGATCACGTTAACCGCACTCTATTGTCCGCCCAAAACACAGTATATCAAAAACGCAATTTGTAAAATTCTATGAAACACTGGGTGATAGGTTCCTGGCTGGTGGCGACTATAATGCAAAGCACCTACACTGGGGATCAAGAATTATTACGCACAAGGGTCGACAACTCCTGCTTGCAATGCAAAAGTGCAAGTTGGGATTCAAGTCAACGGGAGAACCAATATATTGGCCGACCGACAAAAGAAAAACTCCTGATCTGATTGATTTCTGTGTTACCAAGGGTATTTCCGAAAAACAGTTGACGGCCTATGATCATCCTATGATCTATCATCGGATCACTCTCCCCAGTTATTTTAACTGCCTCCACAACAGTAATACACAGAACAATTAAGCCGAAATTAACCACCAACAAAACCAACTGGACAACATTCAGATCAGTAATCGATCAAAAAATATCACACTAAAAATGTCATTAAAAAGTGTGGTTGAAATAAGTAGCGCAATTGAACTACTCAACGCTGCAATAAAATTGGCAGCAAGTAGGGCAACACCAGTTCCAAAACAGCAATTACAACGGACTGACTGTGCAACTGTGGTAGTAAAGCTCAAGATTGAGGAAAAAAGAAAGTTGCGAAGGCTATGGCAACAAAAAACAGATCTCCGACGGATAAGGCCAAACTAAACAGGGCTGTTAAAGATATCAAAATAATGTTGAATAGCATAAAAAACGAGTCGATTCAAGACTATTTGCAAAGCTTGACGAATACACTGGAAACAGATTATTCGTTATGGAAGGCGACTATAGGAACTTAAAGCGGCCGCAACAACATATTCCACCTATAAAGACGCCGAATGATAAATGGGCAAAGAGTGATGCAGAAAAGGCAACAATATTTGCTGAACATCTACTAAAAATACATTTATGCCATATCATCAGGAAGTCACCGATGAAGAAAACAAGATGAACAATAATAGACTCCATGGGGACACCACTCCAGACCAATGGATCTACCAATCAGAAACTTTAAGACTTGCGAAATCAGACATGTAATTATTAATGAAATTGACCCTAAGAAATCACCGGGATATGATAAAATTACCGGAAGAATACTTCAAGAACTATCTGAAAAGGGTATGAAACTGATTACATATATCTTCAATGCCATATTAAGAACGAATCAGTTTCCGGAACAGTACAGAAGCTGGCACAAAATAATCATGTTGCCAAAGCCGGGCAAAGAGCCAGGACTGGTACAATCATACCGGCCAATAAGCCTGTTGCCCATTATGTCGAAAGTATTCGAAAAAATGCTCTTGAGAAGATTAAAACATAGTAATTGCAGACAGAAAGCTAATTCCAAATCATCAGTTCGGATTTAGACAACAACAACAACAAAATCAACAGTGATCTAGAAAACAAAAGATCTTTTTTGGTTCGGCGGCCTTTTTGGATATTAGTCAGGCTTTCGATAAGGTTTGGCATGAAGGTTTATTACATAAGCTAAAACAACAACTTCCTCACCACTTTTATCAAATACTTTCCTCTTACCTTTCGAACAGAAGGCATTTTATGGTAAATCATCGAGACGAATGCTCGCGGATATTGGATATAAAATCGGGAGTACCACAAGGGAAGCGTAATCGGTCCAACACTTTATTTATTGTATACATCCGAATTACCAACACACGGTAACATAATGGTGGCCACATTTGCAGATGATACTGCAATACTATCATCCAGCGTATCACCAACATTGGCGTCACACAAACTACAAATCGGCTTAAATGTTATACAAAAATGGCTACACAAATGGCGTATAAAAGCAAATGAAGATAAATCGGTCCATATAACATTCACCAACAGAAGAGAAATGTGCCCAGAGGTTACACTAAACAACAAGACATTGCCACAAGTAAATTCATTAGTGACAGGATCGAAGAAAAGCATGTGATTCTGCCTCGGTCAGCAATGAAACTATGAACAAAATTCCATTGCAAATTATTGCTGCGGATCATCGAGACGAGCGGTCGTAATTTCATTGCTGCTGCACATTTTATAAATATCTCCACACTCCGTACGAATGTTCTAATTTCTAATTTTTCAATTAATGCCTGAGCCGATATTAACTTTGCTTATCGGGGGTTCAAGAAAATGCGTTTCATGAGCAGGATATTTTGCGGGATTCATGCTGCTGGACAGGCGGGCGCTGCATGAAAGCAGCATGAAAGGACAGTAAAAATTTGTACAGGGGAATAAGATTTGTAACTTGCGGATTTATACAACAAAAACCCCCTAATTTTTGGTAAGGATACCAGCGGTGAAATTTTGGTGGGTGAAGCGGAAGAGCCATCGCGAGACGGGCTGAGTATTTTAAAGATAGACAGACTTACAGCAAACAACCCAAGTGGTGGTAGAAATCCAGAAAACGAACTGAACCGTACCAAACTGAACAGGACAACCATTAATTTCGGAACCAACCTTTCATATGAGGGAACCAGCAGAGAAGCCGCATTCTGAAGCTCAATGGAATGGAAAGGCGGCTGGATCTGACGGTGTACCTGGTGAACTCTGGTCAGAACTCTGGTCAAATTGGTCAGAACAAATATGAAACGGCAACAGACAGGTTTGAAAGCTACCTTGGAAGCCGCGGCATAAACAGGTAAAAATGATATTGCTGAGGAACTTCAATCCCGAATTGTTCAATCAGGAAACAAAAACGTTTTACGGTTTGCGAAAGATGTCACATTCTCGAAGACATTGAAAGTAAAGTTCAATCAAACACTGCGGTTCGACAAATTGTCACCTATACGGTTCTGAAACGTGGTACATCACTATTAACGACTAACGACTATATATCAATCGATATCAAATAAATCATTGAAGAAAGTACATACAAATCATCTTTTCAGAGTATTCAAAAGTTTCCGGCTGGCGCCGGACTGGACTGGACTGAATATTGTAATTGTAATAATAATACTTTACCTGTAATGAACATTCAGCAATACGTGCTGCTACTTTCATTGATTCCCCATTCACTGCATCATTTTTTACAATTTTCGATATTAATCCAATGCGTTCGGCTCTTTCCGATTTTATTGATTCAGACATGAAAATCATTTCGGTTTTCTATATATAGTTTTTGACCAACAAAACAAAAAATTATTTTTATTTAAAAATAACACCCTTAAAAAATAATTCGAAAAAAAAAATCAAATAAATGAATCTTTACCAATGCTTGATTTAATTTCGATGTTAATGAAATGATTGCATAACCTTCCGGGAATTGTCCAATTTTACCGCATGGTATTGAAAATGTACATTCATCACTGCAAATCACATAATCAAATAATGGTAAAATGGTAAAACCAATGCCCGTTGCCTGTCCACCGCGTAATCCCAAAATTAATGGTTTTCGACAGGAGGCCAATGAAAATATAAAATTTCTAAAAATCAATCCAAAAAAAAAAACGAAAAACGAAAAATTTTATTAATTTAATTAAACGTTTAAATTTATTTATCTGTATTAATTAAGGCTGTTGATTTCGATTGGGTATCAATGGAGGGGTAGGCACTGTTGACTGGTCGCCGCTGACCCAGTCGTTGTTGCAACTGTTGAGTTCCTGATCAAGTACATACTTTACCTCTACGTGCAGTGGGGTAACCAAAACGGTAACTGATTAATTCATTCCGAATCATTCAGGCTAAAATTGCAAGAACGAATCCCATGCGGTGGTTGGTCATACGGTTGATTACCGACACGGTAAAAACAAAAAAAATTATGAAACTAACAACAGTGCCACGTACAGACGGAGAAGGAAAAACGGCAACAACTCAGGTAATACGGAATAAGGACAATGATTTAAAACTGTCGGATCATGGAATGTGAGGACACAATACTGCGCGCGCAGCCGGTTTATATTAAAACTTTGACTGATTGCTTAAAGAAAGCTAAACTTTGGACATAACAGCGATCCAGCAGAAAACATCCAGTGGGCTGGAAAGAACATCTTATCAAGTAAAGAATACAAATTCTACTTGACTTGACGGTAGAAATAAAACATGGCAGTTATTCGGCACCGCAGTTTTATTGTAATGCGGGTAAAGCGAAAGAATCGGTCATTGGATTATCAACCACCCATTTGATGAAAGATTTTGTATACATTACATTCGTAAAGGGAAAATTTTTTAATGTAATTTTTATCAACGTTCATTTTAACGTTTACGTTAAAAAGCTCAATCATATTTACAATCAAGCGTCTGCAGTCCGTACATTAAAAAATTTTGCTTGGTTATTTTTAATTCACAGTTTAATGCGACGATCGTCATGCGTCATGCGACATACTGGATGTAAGGAGCTGCAGGTAGGGGACCTAATATTGATTCTGATCATTATCTCGTAATAGTTTTGTTCAGTGTATCGTGTGTTAGTGCAAATCGTCAACAAAAAGTGCCATTACGAGAGGATTCAATTTGGAAAACGCTCATAAAATAATCAATAGTAAAACAATAGTATGCGAGGATAACAATCGCGCATGGTGTTCGAGTCGTGTTTTGCGAACAGATTTGGATCAACAACAAAATACGTTTTAATATGATATGTGGAATGTGGATTACGTAATTGTATGAAAATGGCGACAGCGACAGCGGACCTGACCGGAGACGAATGTAAAACGCGCGTTTAAAATATCTTTAGCGCGCCACACGAACTAACCGCCCAATGGATGACTACTACCGAACCAAAACCAATCCAATTGAACGCCCGATTATTCCGAAAAACAAGAAAATATGTCATGAGCAGGATATTTTGCGGGATCTATAGACAGGCAGTCGCTGTCCAGCATGAATGGACAGTAAAAATTTGTACAGGAGAATAAAATCTGTAACCGCGTAGCGGATTTATACAACAAAAACTCCCTAATTTTGGGTAAGGATACCAGCGGTGAAATTTTGGCGGATGAAGCGGAAGAGCCATCGCGAGATGGGCTGAGTATTTTAAAGATAGACAGACTTACAGCAACCCAAGTGGTGGTGGTGGTAGAAATGCAGAAAACGAACTTCCGTACCAAACTGAACCACTAATTTCGGAACCAACATCATATGAGGAAACCAGCGAAGCAATTCTGAAGCTCAATGGAATGGAAAGTCAGGTGGATCTGATGGCGTACCTGGTGAACTCTTAAAATGTGGTAGGGATGTATTGTGGAATGGTATATACACGAACTAATTGCATGACACAGACCAACGAACGGCGTCTTGGGAGGGTTCGAAAAGAAATCAACTACGCCTCATCTTTGGACCTACGGGAAAGGAAAGGGGATCCACCATCGGATCGTAGGCGGTCGGGTACGATTTCGAATTATATAAATTGTATACCGAACCCGACATCGTTCGATTCATTAAGATTAGAAGGTCGCCTGAGGTGGTTTGGCCTGATGTGGTCGTACGAATGGATGGCGATCGCATACAGTCAAAAAAGAGGCTGGACAACAAACCGAGTGTGGATCACGGAGTGTTGGAAGATTGCGGCGCGGTAGATGGAAATATGAAGTGGAAGCGAACCTGCGGGCCCTTGGTGTTACCGGCTGGCGGACGTTGGCGGTTTGAATATGCCCGGTTGCAGGAGACTGTTAGCGATGGACACCCCAAAACCAATTGTAGGTTGTGGGCGCATTGAAGTAAGAAGTAAGTATTAATTAAGAGTTTTTTTTTTAATTTTTTTGTAAAGGAGGAGAAAATTCAATGTTTTTTTTTATTTAGAACAGACCGCAATTTTTATATTCTGTGTCGCGGCGCATTTCATATCATTGGAATAGCAATCGAAACAATCGATTGAGAGAGTATCTTTTATTTTTTTTGTTACCCAACAATTAGAAATACAATAAACAATTAATTTGTTAACACTTACCGAACTGTTTTGGCTAATTCAACAGCTACCGTTCGACGTTTTTCCGTTGTCGATTGTATCAATGTGGAAAAATCAATTCCATTACAAAATGTTTCATTATTTGTTGTTATACAAATTGCTTTTATTAATACATCCGTACTGACATTTTCAATTAATTGTTGAAGTTCTTCCATTAACTGTTTTTGTGTTGTGATGTGGAAAAAAATAACAAAAATTAAATTAAATTGCATTAATATAAAAAATTTATTCGAGTAATGAGGAGCTGAAGATCATCAAAGAGTGGTGATGATGGTCGATGAGACTCGGAGACGATGATCAAAAAAGTGTTAAAAAAATTAATGAACAGTATCGAGAGACATAAATAATAAAAAAAAATCCCTGACTGTTAAAGCGCTCGGAATGGAACGGAATGCTTTTGAAAATGTTCGTCAAACTCAAAGTTAAATATTTTCGAAATATGCAGCGCATGAGCATGATGGGACCACCAGGGTCAAATATCTAGGTGTCCATCTGGATAGGAGACGTGCGTGGGGGTATCATGTGAAGGATAAAATCCAGGGGGCGAATAGGGCGGTACACCAGTGTAGAATCAGGGTATGCGGACGCCAAAGTCAATGTACAATGATGGTTAGGCGGATGGTCGCATATGCTCCCCAGTATTATGTATGGTGGACTCAAAAAACCACCCAAAATCCAGTGTGAGGCGTCACTCCGATTGACTACAAAGACTTTAGCATTCGTAGTTATTACGGGAGCTTTTCGCACCACGCCGACCATGGCTATAGACACACTGCTGAAAATACTGCATCTGGATCTATTTATAGTATAAAGACGACGGTAAACACGGCAATAAGAATGGTGCCAGAACAACGGTGAATATCAGTGGCACCAGAAAGGCACCATCTACGGGTATAGAGGGGTTCTCCTCGGAGTCTTTTCCAAAGGGGTCAGGAAACTTGCTGTTGAAATGCCAATGGATGGGATAAGCAGGGGGTTGTGATACAGAAATTGGTGTATCACACAACCCCCTTATAGATCACTTCCTGAAGTGGGGACGGGGGGTCGGAAACGATAAAAAAAAATCTTCACACTCGGATGTATAAAAACCGAGGCAGCTTCGGGGAATTTTGGAATGGAATTTAGCTCGGACGTCAATGGACTGTCAGTCAAAAGCATGAGGAACTAACGGCCTCAGTATACCGGGCGAAGATAATGACCCTAATTCATGCACCACTGGATCATGTTCAATGTAGTGTAATGCGAGTGGGAAGGAATTTTTTCCTTTTTGCCATAGACTTTGCTGCATACCCCAATCGAATGCGCGATTTTAGTCAGTAAAAATCTAACACAAGCCATTGGGTAGTTTTTTTTTTTTTTAAAGATTATCCCCCCTTCGTTAGAACAAAACAAAAACAAAATGCGGTGCGGACGCTCTGGAACCCTATCCGTACGTACGTCGTTGAGTACTGTAATGTTGACGAATTCGGCATATATAGCCCGAAATGTGGATTATTGTTTGACCGTTGACTCTCAGAAACGACGAAATCAAGTCAATAACAAAAAGGCAAAAACTAAGATAACACTTGGATTTTGAGGGTAAGAAACAACCGGTTCAGGGCATTGGGTTAGGTTTCGTAGCATAAATCTTCGGGAGGAGGATTTTTAGAGGATTTTTATAACTTTGGACATGGAGGAGCTTCAACTCAACTCTCGTGAGAATCCATAATCTTAAGAGGATTTAATTCGTAATATGGGGATGAACATTCTTAAGAGTATTACGATATGCCTAAATGGAATATGGAAACGTGGATACGATATGATCATTTTTTTTTGTCACCGACTTTGAATACGGATAATGGATAAAGATGATAGATGAACGCAGGCGCGCGTTCATTCAAAAAGCATTTTTAAAGAGGTTGGATGCCCCGATAAAAGATTATTCATAACTTATAATATGGGGGGACACTATTTATTTTTTTTTTAAAGTCACTCTCGTTCAGAGTGACGTGCCTTGACGTGCGAGGAAATTTGCGTTGCAATGAATCGATATCAAAAGGGGCTATGCTGATACAACCGACACAATCTAGAAAGGCTAGAAAGGCCTTCTAAGGGATCAATGCACAACGCAAAACCCACTTCAAACCCCCTCCTAAATCTGTTGTTTTATATTCACAGTAGAAGTTCTTTACACGTCTGTCTGTAATATACTAATTATTTGACCCAGTTGAAAACATATGTCTTGTCTCTTCACGAAAATCATAATATTCCCTCAGATATTGAATCCACGCTTTCCCTGCCCCCCGTCTGTATTTATTAGCCTTAGCACGGAATCGCTGCTATGACCAACAAACCTACTACGGACGAACTCATTTACAAGTGACTAACAATGTGTTTAGTGTCCGGAAAAACGAACCCCCCCCCCCCCCCCCCCCCATAAAGAGTGTGATGCTTCACTAACAATGACTGGCATTAATCAAATGAAACAACTTTTGGGAATTTTAACGTTGTTTAACCAACAAAAACATAACGACGTCTGATATTTCAGATACCGGAATGCTTTGCCTTTATTCCTAACTTTGGCTCTCAGTTCTCAGTCGATTTGTGAGTCTGTTTGTTGTTGAATCAAGAATACAGAGTCGTCAAGCGTATAAATATCTAGTACAACTGTCTCCGAGACACATTCATAAAATTTTGAATATGTTATAAGGCTAATAGGCTGAACACACAACAAGAGCTTCAGATTCAACGTCCGTCGATTTCATTCTAACAGCAAAGTAAAACATGAGGCGTCATATAAAACCAAACGTAATACAAAGTAGAAGCTGACGTCGAAGTTGAAGCTGAAGCTTATGTTGTATTTTCTTTTCGGTATAAACGATTGGAGTACCATTGATATCAAATTGATACCGTGGAACGGTGCAGAACACGGAGCGCGTTATAACTTCGCGCCAACATTGCGCATCAAGTAAGGTTTTTATTCGGTAGGACGTTACATTCGGTAACGGTCCGAAGAGTCCGACACAATGTAAAAAGGATTTCCTCACCCAATCAAAAATCAAAAAAAATCGACGAGAGATGGGAGGGGGGGGAAAAACAAATTAAAAAAATAAAAAATAAAAACCTGGTAGTAATATTTTCTAATACACCAGACAACAGAATTATGGTTTTTTTGTGCAACTCAATAAAAGTATCGAAAGAATTTGCCCGACCAGTAGTTGTTTCTACGCAGCCGCATTTATATGAAAAAAAAAAAAAAACGGTATCGTAAAAGGTAAAATGCGGGCGAACCAACGGATGTCCGAACGAACGAACAAACGAACGAACGAACAAACGAACGAACGGATGGCGGAACGAACGGATGGATTACGCACAGGTTTTTTCGAAATTTTATTATCCTAAAAGCTGATTTTTTTTTTTAATTAAGATATTAATTTATTTACCTGTTTTGTAAACATAAATTTTAATTTATCATTTGATGCAGACGACGATGATGACGATGACGACGATGATGATATTTTTGGCATTAATATAACATTAATAAAATTCTTTTGTACAACATACTTAAGCTCATGAAAATTACCATATTTTATTTCACTAGCTTTACGTTTTGGTAATGGTGATTGTATTGGTGTTGATGCCGTTGCCGATGATGGTGTTGTTGATCGCAACGATGATGGCAATGGCGATGACGATGACGATGATGATGAATGAACTGGAATGGATTGATTATTTATTGTATTCAATGCGGACGATGATTGATTTGGTGATGATAAATTTTTTTTAGATTTTGATTTATTAACTTTAGATACATCAATCATTATCAATTGACTACGAACTGAACGTCTTTTACCAGTTACTTCCGTTACAGGAGAATTTGTTACAATTTCCGTTTGACTGTTGTTGTTGTTGTTGTTGTTAGTAGGAGGAGATGATGATGATGATGATGTTAATTTTGATGATGATGATGATGATGATGCAGTCGCCGATTTGTTAACATTTGATGATGTATTTAAAGTTGATTTTTTACTATTATTTGGTTTTGCAAATTGAAATTTTGTATTTTCATTTGATTTTATTTGATTTTTATTTGATTGGGATTGGGATTGGGATTGGGTTTGGGTTTGGGTTTGGGTTTGGGATTGGGATTGTTTTGATGATGCCGATTGGGATGATTGTGATTTCTTTTGATGAGATTTAGATGATGTTCGTTGCTCTTCTTCACTATCAACTTCTTCATCAACTTCCCCTTCACCATCCTCATCATCGTCATCCTCATCATCATCATCTGAATCATCATTTCCATGATCTTTTGATCGTAACGGTAAATCAGAACTTGAACGTCGTAAACTACCATTACTCGAATATGAACTATTTGAACGTCGACGAATAATTAATGCATCTTCATTACGATCCGCATAAACATAATCCCATGATGATTTTTTTGTATTACGTTTACGTTCTTTTTTTTGTGCAGTACTATTACTATTACTATTCTGAACAACAGGTGTCGTTGCACCGGCGGTAGTATTATTTATAGATTCTTTTTTTGGTCGTCCACGAATTGCTACGGTTGCGGTTGCGCTTGTTGGCGTCGTCGTCGTCGTCGTTATGGGAGCCGTTGATGTTGTTGGTGATGATGTACTAATAGATTTTTTTCGTATAATAACGTTTTCTTTTGATGTCGTCGTCAACTGTTTTGATGACGTATTTGGAATGGATGATGACGACGATGATGACGATGACGATGGCATTGTTAACATTTTAATCATTTTTAATTCATTAACAATTTGATCATCAGTTATACCATCATCAACAGTTTGTTTATTATTGCTATTGCTATTTGTATCTCCTCCTCCTCCTCCTCCTCCATTATTCCGTAATGAATTAATCATATTTAATGCACCTTCATCACCAAGTAAACGATCAAGTTCACTGATTTTTTTACGTTTTGTTGTTGTTGTTGTTGTTGCGGTTGTAGAGCCACTGGCACCGGTTGTTGTATTGTTCGTCGTATTCGTCGATGACGCCGAATTAGAAGAACCACCACCGGTTGGTGATAGTGTTTCCAATAGACGTTTACGACTTTCTGCATTATTTTTTTCAGCAGTCATTGATTCTCTTTTAATTGTATCATTTAACGCTTTTAAATCATCTTCTGTTTTTTTTTGATGTACTAAACTTGCATATGATATACCAGTTTCCGGTGCATCTGGATCCCATATGATTTTTTTTTTAATTATACGTTTTACATCTTTAACAGTTGTGGGTTGTTGTGGCGTTGACCTGATTTGTTCGTCACGGTCATTCGTATGGTCAGTGGTCAGTGATTTTTTTTGTGTTGTTTGTATTATTATTTTTTGTGGACTTATTATTGTTGATGTCATTATAACCTGTGATGATCCTGATGACGTTGCGGATTGTGTTGCAGAGGAAACAGGAACTTTTTTAACATTTACCCTTTTAACCGTTAATGATTTTGATTTTTTCATAAGATTTTGTAATTGAATATTATTATTATTATTATTAATATTATTAGTCGTTGTTGTTGTTGTTTCACAATCAGATTTTGTTAATTCATTATCATCATCACTCCAATCCATTCGTATTGTATCAATTATATTTTTATCCAATGATGATGTTGATGTTGATATGGGATTTTCATTTTCCATTTGATTTGTTTCACTCTGATCAATATATTCAATGGTTATATTATCATCATTATCATTATAATTTGTACCAGCAACAGATTCACCAGCAATTGATGAATTATCAACGGTTGGGATGATAATCCGATCCGATACGGTATTATGATGATTTTCTTGTTCTTCTTTTATTTGTACTATTTTTGGTTTACGACCTCTTCGTTTTCTTGGTAATGATGCAATTTGGGCTAATGCCAATTCCAATTCAATACCACAATCATCGCTTATTGGTGTCGCAGTCGCCGTCGCCGCCGTCATCGCAGCCGTCGTCGTCAATCGATTATCAACATTTAATGATTGTTTTGATTCTTTTTTTGGTTTTCTATTACCATTACCATTATTTAGAATATAATTTTCATTATCATTATCATTGTTATTGGTGTTATTGGTAAAATTTGTAATAATTATTTCTTTTTCAATAACATTATTTTCATGTTTTAATTCATTTATTAAATAATTTTCGGATGATAATTGATCATCATTTGATTCATCAATTGGATCATGTACATCAATTATTTCATATTGTTCATCATCATCTTCTTCGGTATTATCATCATCATCATGAGTTTGTGATTTATTGAATGATGTTGGTGATATCATTTCATTCATTTGTTGTTGTGAATTTTGATCATCATCATCATCATCAGCAGGATCATTAGGTTCAATATCCATTTCATCATCATCATCATTACCTTCTAATATTGCAAGTAATTCATCATCAGGAATTGGTTGTTGTTGTTGTTGTTGTTTTTGTTTTTGTTGTTTATGAAGAATTAAACGTTTATTTAATTGATTTTTATTTTTATTTATTATCAATACATTTGGATTTACTGTATTGTATGTAGACGATATCTTTCCCGATGATGATGATTTCATTTTATTTTGATTAAAAATATTATTTTTTTGTTTTCCGTGCGTACCACCACCTTTTTTATTTGATGTTGAACGTGGACGTCCACGATTACCCGTTGATTTATTTAAAAATTCCAATTGTTTACGGGCAATTTCACCAACATCTGTATTTTCATCAATTTCTAATAAATTCATTTGTACTAAATTATTTTTTTCTTGTTGTTCGGTTTCGGTTTCGTCTTCTACTTCATCTACTTCTTTTTTTATTTCATTATTTTCATCTTCATCGCCATCGCCATCATTTTCATTTTGATGATCTTCTTTTTTAATATTAATATACATATTATTACTGTCCGTTAATTCATCATCTTCTGCATTATACACTTCTAATAATGTAATTTCAGAATCTTCTTCATTATTTTGATGATCATGTTGTTGTTGTTGATGTTCTTCCTGCTCTTGATGATGATCGTGATCATCGTGATGATGATGTTGTTGTTGATCATCAATTGGTATTGTTGATTTTACCGATTCCAATGTGGTTAAGACACGATCATTACGATCATCATCATCATCATCATCACCACCGCTATTCAATAAATGTCCATCAACATATTGATTATCAATTAAATGGGTTATTTGAGCCGGTAAAATTGATTGAACATTTTCAACAATATATGATGGTGTTTCAATTGTTATCATTGCAGATGCGGATGTTGATGTCGGTGTTGCGATTGTGGTTGTTGTAATTGCTAAAAACAAAAAAAAAAAATTGTAAAGATTAATTATAATTTTTTATCATCCCCCATCAACCCCAAAAAACAAATCAAGGGTATGTTAAAGAGTATTGAGAGTATAGGAAATGGAAAATGGCTGGGTGGGGTTTGCGGAACTGGGCGAACAGAACAAATGGAAATTGGAATTGGAATAGCGCGCGGATTTTGTTTATGGTGTGCGTTCTATGCAGGGGGGGGGGGGGGGGGTTTCTGCGATTCGGGAGTTATTCTCGATCGGAAGTCACCACGGACCACGGTGCGATATGGGTTAGGTTGTAATTATGAAAGGTTGTAATGTAATGAATCCTATACTGGGCTATTATGATAGGAACGCTCATATGTCAGAAAGATTTCCAGTGCACGGAGCAATTCACTAAGAACTTCCAGCCATCCAGACACCGGACCTCTGACCTCTCTGAGAGTGCTTTTTCAGCCTTACTAGCAATAGCAAGAGCCTCTGTGCGCTATGTGGCTGACCAACCTAACCTCAATCATCAGTTACAAGTCCATATTACAGTGTAACAGAACTCGAACCAAAGAACAAAACGAACAAAAGCGGGGGAAAAATTGAATGCGTTATTTAAAAATGAAATAACGGTAGTTTACCGTTACACCAAAGCGCCAGCGCGTCTGATATTTTCTATAATGAAAAAATCCTTTAGGCCTTTAGGGGAAGGCTCTCATTTATTGTCTGTTGCATGTTGAATTAGAAATAACGTCGAGCGTTATAAATGATGACAATATTTTTAATATCAGTATGAGGACAAATCGGTGGAGTTATTGGTTGAAACGGGATGTGAACAATAAATTAAAATTAACATGTGATGTTAATGGTGGAATCGACTACGTGATAGTGTAAAGACGGTCGCGCAGCAGCGACAATAGGTTTCAAAAACTGGGGTGGCCAGAAATGGGTGGCTTGACGATACAAAACACAAAACAGCTCATGAGGAAAAGAATAAAGTACGTGCAAAATTCATCTAGCTACGATATATACTGATATTCTATTACTTAACTTAGTTACTTAATTACTTAATACTTTGGGAGTTTTGGTTTGGCGATCACGCAGTCGCTTGCCAATTTCTCGAGTGTGGAGAGGAAGAAAGCGACGCGGCCAAAAACAGCTGGAAAAAAAACCGAGACTCCGACAAACGATGTCCGACAAAAAGGATAAAAAAATCACTATGTTCGTAAAAGATAGAGAGCTAAATTGATCAACACCAGAGTGGAAATTGAATTGAATTAACACTGCAGAACACTCGAAACCAAAAGAGACTGTAAAAATGCCATTTAAATCTGTCCCAAAGTAAAATAATTATACTATATAGCAAATGATGAAGGGAATAAAAGCCTTAAAAAAAACGGTTATTTTATGGTTTAATTAATGCGTGGTTTAGTTAGGGAAACTCCAGAAGAAGCAATGAAACGACACCGAAGTGGAGCTCGGAGCGGGCTGTCACTCACTCACGAAACGCACTCTTTTAATCGCCTGTCTGTTATATTCTTCAAAGTGATGGGCTGCTGACGAAACAAACAAATTGCTGTCTGTTTGGGGTGAGATTGGAATGAAATGGTTCATTTTGAATTACTACTGCACTCGGCCAACCGCCCCATTGATTCCGTCCATTCTACTGTCAAATTCTATTAACAAAATTGAAGCAACAAGAAAACGAAAAAAATAGCGCGTCCAGAATTAATCAATCGAAAGGGTGTGTTGTGTTTCATCATGACACCACACACACACACACACACACGCACACACACATCTTTGATGATGCGGCAGAAACTAAGAGTTTGGTTGGGAAGTTTTAATGCATCGACACCATATAGCCCGGAACCTTGCGCACCACCTTCAAAATTATCATTTGTTTCGGCCAGGTCTCTGTTCAGGAACTCCCTCAGGAGTGGTTTAAGATTGGATTCTTCGGTAGAGGCGGCCTATTGCAAAATGCACTTAGATTTCACTTTTTTTTGCTCAAAAAACATAGAAGTTCTACAGTGATAATGTTTTTAGCAGAAAAATGATGGCAGAAGGGAACGAGTCCGCCACTGAAAGAAGCGTTTTCAGCAGGCGACCGTTCATCCGGTCGTATTCACATTTTATTCGGATGAGAATCGCGGGAAAGAAGTTGATAGAAAAAAGAGATGGTCTGACATTTTTTTTGAATGTTAACAGCAGCACCAAAAAAAAAAAAAACACACACACACACGGGCTTGAAAAAACAAATCAGTAGAGTTGCCAAGAAAAAAAACGTACACAATCGATCGGGCTGGACTGGGATAAATGAAGCAAACGATAGAAAGAAACTTTTATGATTATTTTACTTAAAAATTCCTCGTTAAATGAATGAATGCACTAGATTTACAAAATGTGACTCAATGATAAAATCCCAGCGCTTCCGAATTAATAATTTAATTGATAATAAATAAAATACCCCACATACCTGAATTATTGTCAACCAAATGATGATGATGATGATGATGATGATGATGATCATCATCTAAAAACATTGAATCTTGTAGACAAGATGCATCGGTAAATTGTCGATTAAAATTTCCCAATTCAATTGTTTGTTTTTCCATATTTATTATTTCAATTTGTTGATCATCATCAGCAGCAGCAGCAGCGTCGTGGTCGTTGTCATTGACGGCAGATTCAATAGAATTTGTATCAGTATTCGTGGTGGTGGTGGTGGTGGTTGCGGTTGCAGTAGTATTAGTAGTAATAGTAGTAGTATCAACAGCAGGAGGAGTTGTATCAAGACCAGAAAAAACTTCTATAACTTCAATTGGATCAATGATCAGTTGTACATCATCATCGTCCATATCATATTATTAAAAATATAATACCGTTTTATTGTTATTAATCTAAACGTAATAAAACAAATATTAATTATGGACGTTTTATAATTATATGAAAAATAAAAAAAAATAAAATAATGCACACATCACACACACACACACACATGTATACATAAATAACATAAATTCCCATTCGTGTAAATGCGCATATACAAAAAAATCAATCAAATCGTCGGGTAATCAAAAAAAAAAAATCATTAACCGCACGCATAATACGACGAAGATGATGATGATGACGACGATTGACGATGCCGCCGAACGAACGAACGAATAAACGAACGTTGCACATAAAACACAAAAACAGACCCTCGCACACACAAACACACACACAAATACGCAATCACATTTCTATACATGTTTTTTTTTTTTTTTTTTCAATTAGTAAATTCCGCCATTATAAAAGATTTTTTTTCACTTATAAATATCATTACAATTATGATTAATTAACACGAAAACACATTAAATATTACCTTTTTAATAAAGTTTTTAAAACGTTGTAAATAAAAAAATATAAATAAAATATTTTTTTTATTATTTAATTCTTTTTTTTTTTTTATATTTATTTTTATTATTCTTCAGTCACCAAAATAAATAAAATCAATTTAAATTTTATCACTCACTGCACTAAAAAATAAAAAAGAAATGATTATTTTATTTATTTTTTTTAAATAATGAAATAGCAGCACACACGTACAGCATCATTATCCATCAGCGAGGTTGCCATTTTCTCATAATTCATGCCATGATCATCATTCATTGGTGTAATGCAAGATGCGTGTGCGTAAAATGACACAGAACATAAAAAAAAACCTTATAATAGAAGTTGAGTTTATGGCAGTTGGCTTGGCACATATATATATTCGAACGAATGCTTAAAATAATATCCACTGCATTTTTTCGTTTTCGTGTTCACATCCAATGGATTCTCTTTTCGGTTCATTTATTTGTTGTTTTTTTTTTTTTTTTATATGGTTATTCGAATATGTGAGGTTAAACAAGGCCGGTTCGCACCTGAGAAACGAAATCCCGGGATCAAGTGTATATTTAGAAAAAAAAAAACCTTATAATAACATTAAAAAAAAAATAAAATACTAAAAACGCTAAAAAAAACTGTGTATTCGATACTTGGAAAATGGATACGTTTCGATTTCTCGCACTTTCTTTTGTTGTAATCGGTGTAGTGTAGTTCTGTTATTTGTTTTTTTTTTAAAGTAGTTTTTGTTTTGTTTCGTTTTTTTTTTTAACTATATTTTTAATTATTTTATTAATATAGTATTAAATAATTGTTATAAATAATTTAAAGTTCTTGGCTGAATTGTACTGTAATTTAGCCCCCCTAACTTGAAGGGGGTGCTCCCCCGACAAACTTTTGTTCTAGCGTTATTGGGGGAGGCGCCGAGGAGGGGGGGGGGCCAAAGTTTGTAAGAAACTTTGTAAGAAAATTTTTTATTTTCCCTTTACGGGGGAAATTTATACCGGAAGGGATATAGGACCACCCCTCATGAAACTTTTGTTCGGCACTTCGGCTCCCCCTAAACGTGGCAGGGGGGGGGGGGGGTGCTGTGAATTTTTCACTCGATGGAAAAGCTGCAGACCGAAGCTATTTATTTCGCTAAATTTGAGCCAAAAATTGAAATTTGTAAATTTTTAAACACCCCTGCCCCTCCTATTAGGGGGGAGGCCTTAGTGCTGAACAAAAGTTTCAGGGGGGGGTGGCCCCTTACCCCTTTCACTATACATTTCCCTTTTAAAAATGAAAAAAAAAAATTTCATACAAACTTTGCCCCCCCCCCTCCTGGACGAAGGGGTTCGGGCGCCACCTAGTCCCGGAACTAAAGTTGCTTGGTTTGGGCCTCCCCTCCATTTCAGGTACTAAAATTTAAAATCGGGCGGGCGGGGGGGGGTGGGGGGGGAACACTTTTACTTTTTGGGAATTTTGAAATTTTTAGAACCGACCCACGTATAGGGGGGGGGGGAGCCTAAGTCCCGAACAAAAGTTGCATGAGGGGTGGTCCTTTACCCCTTCCGATAAAAATTTCCCCCCTAATTCCCCCCCATACAAACTTTGCCCCCCCCCCCTCCTGGGCAAACGGGGCGCCTCCCCCAAAAACGCTAGAACAAAAATTTGTCGGAGGGGAATTCCCCTTGATTTCCCCACCCTAAAATTAAATTTCGTGTCTTCGTGTCTTAATACAGCAGGTGTAGGAATACAGACTATGTCTCGAAGTTCACCCCACTTCTGAGGTATGCCTCACTCCATTACTTTCGTTACGTAACCATCGCCATTCAACCAAATTATTGACATCTAATCCGTGAAAGAGTTGGGCGCGAAAATAACTGAAAATAACCTGGAGCTGGACAGAGCCGTGGAAAGCAGTGCAAGAAAGTGATAAAATCGAATTTATTTAGATAACTCCTTCCAGAGAAGAAGTTTAGAGCAAGGTAGCAATATCAGATACACCTTCGAATGGCGGTACCGGGCGGGGATGGCGGGGAGAGAGTGTGTGTGTTACCTTAGCGGTCTAACAAACCCAATCAAATAAAAAAAAAACATGGAAAAAACAGTAATGAAACCAGGTGAATTCACTAGCAATAGACCACATTCAATACAACAGAGAGAGATGATATCGTGTGGATGAAACTGGACTGGACATTTGATTCGGCTGCGCGCACATTGTGATTACGCAAATGTCCGGATTTCGAAAGCAAACGGATCGAATGTCAGTCGCCCTTTTCTTTCTTTCTTTCTTTCTTGTCCCGGGAAAATACCGCAATCGCAGAAGGGGATTTTCTAGTCAGTAGGAATCTGACACAAACTTTCGGGTAGTCACTTTTAAAGATTTCCCCTCCTTCGTAAAAGAAAAAAAACGGGTACCCTGCAATCAGCAACAGCAACTGAAAATTACACCATAATTGATTTCTTCTTCAGTCGCAGTGATCGGGGTGTTTGTTTGTTTGTTTGCGATTGCGATCACTCCTCTAGATATGATGTTGTGTACCTTCTCTAACAATACAGTTATTGCGTACTGTACTACGTCTGCGTCGCTTCTTTTCCTCATCAATAATCATCATCATCATCATCATCATCATCATTTAATAAATTTTGGTTGCGAAAGATTCAGTATTAATTCGAGAGTGCTAATTAATTAGTATTAATTCGCCGGGGGACGGTGAGCTGGTGCTAATTTCTTCCTCCTCTGTGTAATCTTCAAACAAAAACACGATAATCTCTGCGCTACTCCTTCCACCGTTGGTCGCTTGATGAAGTGAAGGGTACTTTAGTACTGTTTTTGTTTCTTTTTTTAGGTTAACATTTAACCATGGCGTCACTCAGCCTCGTCGTCAGCCATCTCAAGTTTATCTCTAGATTGTAGTAGTATGTCCGAACGAACAAACAACGTTTTTTTTTTCAAAATTTACCACAGACAAAAGTATATGACAACATAATCTGGGCGTACCTTTACGCATATATGACAACCCGTTATCTGTAAGGTTAAATGATCAGTTCATTGGACAATCATGGACGGGATTGTACTCGGTCGCCTTGTCAGTCTTTATTTGTTGTTGTTGTTGTTGTTGTTGTTATGCGCAGAGATTCTCTTCAGCTAGATTCATTTTTATGAAACGACAGTTGACACTCCTCAGTATGGTCTTACAACTATCTACACGTTCGCATTTCATCTACCCACCCATAACAGTGGCGGCCCTATGGAACCCATCAAACGAAGTTTTGCCGGTCGCAGGAACCCTTGCGATTTCAATGAAAAAAAAAAAAAAACAAACTACTTTGTGGCTTTTTGGAAACCTTTGTGGCTTCTGTACTATTTACTACCAAAAAATACCCAATCGCTTAATTTAAATTTATTAATTAATTTATTATTGGTGCCTGTGTTTTTTTTTTTTTAATTATAATTAAAATTTTTAAAAAAAATTACAAAAAAAAAAAAAATTAAAAATTAATTATTTAATTAAAAAATTGGAATTAAAATTTAGAGAATTTGTTTTTTTTTTTTTTAATTTTTTTTTGTCATTCAAAATCTTTTTTTTATAATTAAATTAATTTTATTTTAATTAAATTTACAATACAAAAAAAGACATAAAAACAAATTAATTAATTAAAATTAACAAAAATTAATGTCTTTTAATCTTTCTTTTAAATATAAAAATTTTTATTTTAAAGTTTTTTTTACAAAATTTGAAAAATTAATTAAATTTAATTAACAATTCAATATTTAATATAAAAAACAGAACAGAAAACAGAAAAACATCAATAATTTTATTTTTAAATTTTATATTATAATACAAAAACAATTTTTTAATTATATTTTTATTTTTTTTCAAATTCTTTATTTTACTAATTAATTAATTAAATTTATTTATTATTCATATAAAAAAAAAAAAAAAAAAATTATGGAAGAGAAAAAAATATTTTTAATAAATTAATCAATAAAAAAATTTTGTTTTTTATATACTTTTTTTTATTATAATTTATTTTAATTAATACACAATTTTTTTTTATTTTTTAAATTATTAACAAAAGAAGAAATTAATTTATTGTTTTTTTTTTTTTTGATTATTTAATTTTTTTTAATAGGAATTATTTAATTTTTATTATTAATTTTTTTTTGTAAGGAAAAAAATTAATTAATTTTAATTAATAAATGAACAAAAAACAAAAAAAAACCTAACAAATTTTGTAGAATTCATAAATAAAAAATTAAAAAGTGGAAAACAAAATCTAAATAAATGTTAGGATACTAAAAAAAAAAAAAAAAAGAAAAAAAAGGCTGTTTTATAAAAAAATGTTTTAAAAATTAATAAAAATCAATAAAAAATCAAAAATCAATTTTAGCTTAAAATTAAACAATACACAAAACAAAAAGGATAAAAACAAAAAAATTTACTAAATTAACATTTAAATTACACTTTTGGGGTGGGATTCCACAGTGGGAATAAACAAAAAAAAACAAAACAAAACACAACAAAAACGGGATTTAAAAAAAAAAAAACTTCGTCTCCTTTTCCAAAAAACAGACTCGCTGCTGCTGCTGCTGTTCGTGTGTTGAGGTTGACGAGGATAATAATAAAACCAAAATATACAGTAGAGAGATGCGCATACGATATAAGTTGCGTTCCATTCAATTGACATGCGTAGAGGTAAGAATATAGAAAATATAGTAGATTTTTTCTACTCCGCCGAACTATACACAATGCTATATATATATATATATATATATAGTACGGTGTGTAGTTCGGTGTTGAACAAAAATCGATTCTTTTCTACTCTTCTTACCTTTTCTACTCTGTTGCGCGGCGCAATCGAAAGGAACGCAACTCTAAAATAAAAATTATTATTATTAATTTTTTTTTATTAATTATTATTAATTTTTTTTTATAACAATATTTTAATTTTTAATTTTTAATTTTTTATGATGATGATGAGTATTTTTTTTTTTTTCAAAGACAAAACAATCAGAAATATACAAAAACAATTCCTTTTTTCTTTTTTTTTTTATAAATAATTAATTTTTCAGCAAAAAAAAAAATAAAAAATGGACAACGACACAAAATCATGATAAAAAAAAAAACAAAAATCCAAAATAAAATCATCTATTGATTGTTGATTGTTCATTGATAAACTTCACTTCATTAGTATTATTATTATTAATATTGTTTTCTAAATTCGAATCAATTTTCTTTTCCGTGATGCTATTGATTAAGATCCCATCATCCGCATCCGCATTCGTATTCAATTGATGTTGTTGTTTTAATTTTCTTTTTAATTCCATTAATTTTTTACGTTGAATTTCACGTTTTTCAATGGCTGCTGTTTTTTGTTTTTGGTCCGTTGTCATCATTCCATTCGTTGTAGTAGCAGATTTACCATTATTTTCATTATTGATTCCGCCGCCGGCAGCAGAAGCAGCAGCAGCAGCAGCACCGGTTGATGATGGATTTGTTGTTGTTGTTGTTGTTATTCGTTTTGTTATTGGTCTTTTTGTTAATTTGGCACCTTGTGGTGGTAATGGTTTTTTAACTTCAGGTTTCTATTGAATATTCAAGAGAAATGAAATTATTTTAATTGTAAAACAATTGGGTTTCTTTGGATTGGGGGGGCTACTACCAAAAAGGGGGAAAAATTTAATGGGTTTGAGCTGGCCCGGTGTTGTTGCATTGCAGCATTCCTGACGTAAGTGATTTTTTGACCATTCAATTCACGTCCAGAGACCAGACCATGCGAAAAGACTGGTTAAAGATTTTTTTTAATCTGAATCAATCAGGCTAAAAAATGGTGTAAGTGCGAATCCAATGCGATACAGCTCATATCAATTTATCATCATTACCGACACCGCAGAAAGAAAAAAACAACAACAGCAACAAATTATATACCAAAACCAAAGAGTATTAGCCGCGTTCCATTCAATTACCAGGAGTTACCTACTCCTGGTAATTAGAGAAAAGTAGAAAAGAGTAGATGCTTTCTACTCGTATCTACTCCTACCCACTCCTGGTAATTGAATGGAACGCAACTATTAAGGAATATCGTCGTGCGATTGTGTGAATTTACCCCACTATGGTAAATAATTAAAATATTTTAAGTGCAAGAAAGCACTTTAGTACCTTATTTTTATGGGTAATTTATGGGTTTTTAGATACTGAAACGAGTATTATTTTATTAGTGCTTGCGGTTGAATTTAGGTGTGCGTATAGTAGAAAATTACCGTGCGAGTATCATTTAAGAAGTGTACGCATTTAACTTAAAATAATTCTTAAAAATTTACTCGCACGGTCATTTATTTCTATCACCAAAAAACACATAAATTCAAACTCGCACATTAATAATAATAATTTTCATTTGCACATCTAAAATCAAACTGAAACCCTATCCGAAATGTGAAGTAAATTCGCACTTATGTGCGGGGATGATTACCTTTCACTGACAGAGGGTGGTTGGAAAAATCATCTCGCACACGTATAGACATTTTGATGGGTGCGAGATATTCCTCCGTCCATTCATCCTTTCATCGGACAGAACAGGACAGGAAAAAACGGCAAACGACAACGATTAAAATGACTGACTGAGATTGTGAGAATGTGAAAACTGTAGATACTGAGCGCGGCGGGTCTCATTAAAAAAAAAAAAAAAAAAAAAAAAAAACTTTGAATCTGATCCAGAATTGCTTAATGATAGGTAAACTGGACATAATCGGCGGTCCAGAAAACACGGTGGCATCCGACCTGCCGGACAAACCGATTATTAATAGTAATATAAATTAGTATGAACTATGAACATTTGTGGATGTAAAAGATATAATACCGGTTATAATATGGTTATCGGTCGAGTAAAATCAACGTAATCCACACCGTATTATTTTTAACCATAATTGACTCCGCTGCTCGTTAGGTTACATCAAAGTTTTATTTTTATAGCAGACAAAGATAAACTAATCGGAACGCGATTCATGCCATTTTGCATTAGTTCGCCCTATTACCATGTTACGCAAAACGATAAAAAGTTATAGACGTTTTTGATATGGCAAAACAAACGGAACGCTTCACATTCCGGAATAGCCATAAGCCAAATCACGACGAACCAAATAGCATAGCAGCTCAATCGTGCATTCCCTTGGATCCCTTGGATTTGTATGTATTTCCGATATTATTATTGATATCTCGATATATATATATATATATAAAAAAACCCCTTTGCCGATTTGATTTGACTTCTGGATATAAAAAAAAAAACTTTTTCCATTTTTCATAAAATCTCCAAAATCAATTATGAAACAGAACAGAACGAATCGCCGCCGTTGAAGTCGCCGTTCAGCCCGCATCAGGGCAGATTAGAGCGGTTGGTAAGTAGTAAAATCAGGTGTCGTCGGAGGTATCGAAAATAAATAATGTTTTGGTTTTGTGTAATAAAGCCGTTATACTTGAACGACATGAACATTGCACAAGAAGCCTGGGCAAAAACCCAAATGAAATGGATTCAATGCAAGTGTGTGACGATTGAGCATAAAAAAAATTAAACCTATAAAATGTTTTGTTATATTACCTTCCAATTATTTGCTTTGATTGTTTCCAATTCCATAAATAAATTATCAACATCATTCACTTGTAACATAACCATATCCCAAAATCCTTGTAAATCACCGGGTTTACACGGAAGATCATCACCGGGCAATTGATTTATACTTTTGTAACATAAACCTGAATATGAATAAATTTAGAAAAAAAAAAAAAACATTTTGAAATTAGCAAAAATTAACAGAAATATTAAAAAAAAATACCTTCAAATTGTTGAATTTTTTGTGATGCTAATAATTTTGCTTTACCCGAAGCCGCCCGTAAATATCCAAAAATGTCTTCATCCACTTCTAATTCTTTATTCTGAAAAAAAAAAAAATTATTACATTTAAAAAATTGTTTAGTATTAAAAGAAAAAAACGCGATAACGTTTTAACCCGATTTCGTATTATAGCTACACGGAAGGAAGGAACACATTATGGAGTGTAACACAAATTTTTTCAACCACCGTCTTCACTCCACACATTTTGACAACTTGGTCTTCACCCAAGTAAAATTGAATACTAATGGTGGTTGATGGCGATTGTCAGAGAGAGAGAGAGAGTTGCCAATTATGTAATATCATGATGAGTACAATATGGGAGTTGGTAAACAGTACACAGTTCCAGAGGAAATTAAATCTAACTATTAAAATTGATCTGCTAAACATCGGATCGATACGAAATAGAATGAAGTACTACCAAAACTAATAACAAATCATCATCATCATCATCATCAAGTGAGGTTAAAGGGACAAAACAATCGACTTTTTATTACTAATCTAATATCGAAATAAATTGCTGGTTCGATGATGATGATGATGAATATGTAAATGGATAAAATCCAAAGGGAACTAAAAAACAAAAATCATAGTGAGAATAAAGTGATTGTGAATATGGATATGGATGGATTTATACTTATTTCTTTACACAAATAAGGCAGATAAGCGGACATAGAGATAGAGAGATAGACAGGACTGCGGCGCAACCGTCGAAAGGAACTGGATGGTTTGTGGGGCCAGAATTGGATGATTCGATGATGCAAATGCAAAATCATAAAGATGATGAAGAAGAAGAGGAAGCATCATGAAGAATAGAAAAAATCAAGCGGGTGCGGGTGTATGAAGAAGAAATGAGGATAAAAAGAGATAGTAACGGGGATGAAGAAATATGACCATTTAACGAAGAAATGGTCTGAGTAGTTTTAAAGATCTACTTCTTATATCAAGTTCTACGCCCCGTTTGATGATAGAAATAAAGTAAACGCAGTTCCTTTTACCTATACACTGAACAACCACTAATTTGGTTGGTCCAATAAATATGCATAAGAACGCAGACGAATGATGGAATTGTGAATGTACTATCATTAGGATGAACGAAAGCTACCATCCATATGTAAGAGTATTTGCTTATGTATTTGCAAAAGCGACTTTTACAATATACGGCTTGAATTTATTTAGCCGCACATCCAAATTAACACTGACGTGACGTGGTACAGCTCAGATACATAAATCAAGGGGTAAAAAAAAATCCAATCGGATTCATTTGAAACCATTGTGAACGGAGTTCTGCGCAAGACTCAATATATCTTTTGGTATATTATTTTTCAATGGGATATTGAACGACCGCCATTAAAACCAACATCCAAACAACATCTTTTTACCTCATCTTTACCTCAATATTACTCGGCTGCGGCCCCGATTATACAGTTGACGCGTAGGCAGTAGAAATATGTGGGGTTGCGGTTAAAAAAGATACGTTCCTAATTGTTGGAACGTGCGTACCTGCCTAGGAAATGGGATTAAATGAGGTAACATCCCTATTGCCAAGTATTCATAATGATCGCACCAAAAAAATATTTAGTCTATCTATGGCACAACATCCAAATTGTGTAACAATTGAATAGAATAACCACCGTGGACGCTGCCAAATGAACAGTGAAAATGTTATTGTTTGTTTGGATGTTGAGTTCAATTGTTGTTATTCGAACCAAATTGTCACCTACGGCGGCGGTTTCCGGTAAACAGAAACACGAACGGCTAACAAACGGCGTCTTGGTCTTGGTGGGTGTTCAAAAACGAAAATGAACTGTGTCTCATCTTTGCCGACCGACAAGGGAAAACGGAGGGTAGGTATTGATACGACAATGAAATTTATATAAAATAAAATATATATGGCGAACTTGGACGACGCATAATTCCGTATAATTAAGATTTCAAGCTAGTCGCTTGAGTTGATGGTGCGCATGGATAGCGATCGTATACGAAATGCAAAAAAAAAAAAAAAAACACTGGATGACAAAACGGGGTGTGAATCAACAACGGGTGTGTTAAAAGCCTGCGATGGTGTTGATCGAAAGATAATGAAATGAAAGTTCGGCAAGCTCTTCATCTGCGAGCTTTTAAGTTGCCGAACCGTTGCCGTTGGCGATTAAAGAGGATATGTTATGTTGTTGTTGAACGCCCATAAAACAAAACATTTCTTGTTTCTATAAATTGTAGTAGGTAAAACCCATAAAAGAGTAAAGTAAAGCAAATAAATCTGGTGATTTGTGGAGAAAACTGCGGGTTTTTTTTTTTTTAAATATATATACTTACATTCAATAATTGTTCCATATCAATTTCAGTTTTATTTGCCAATTCAATTAAACGATTTCGTTCAATATTTAATATTTTCAAAAAATAATGTCCATCATTTTCAATATCATTAATTACAACCGGCGGCGCATCTGACGGCGCATGACCAATGTTAGATGGTAGTAATGTGACTGTTGATTGTGATGATGATAACGGAGACGACGACGACGCCGACGCCATCGCCATTCCCGTTAATTTAATGTTATTTATTGAATTTACCATTTCATCAGTCAGAATTTGTGGTTGTTGTTGTTGTTGTTGGTTTACTGTTGTTGTTAATATCGATGATGGTTCCAATAATCCATTATTATTAATATTATTATTATTATTATTATTGGTTAATAGTAAATATTCAGATGATGATTGTGATGGTATTGGTAATGGTATTGGTAATTCATTTAATATTTGTATTGGTGAATGCGCATGAATTATATTTAAATTACCATTTGTATATTTTTTGCTAGATTCATTAATTGAATAATCACCGGCGGCGGCTGCGGTGGCTGCTGCAGTTGCGCCTACTACAGTAACTGATAAATTTTTATCATCATCATCATCATGATGATCATGATTAACATCATTTGAATTTAATAATAATTTTGATTTTGGTGAACGTTTTGGTGATAAAATTGGTAATTGAGCACGAAATTCTGGTCGTAAATGTCTTAATACCGGTAATGATGTCATATCATTTCTATTCAATAGATATTCCGTATTATTATTATTATTATTATTATTATTATTTTGATGTTGTGGATCAAAATTAATCATTGATTGATCTGATTGATTGATCATTGATGATGAAGAAGAAGAAGAAGCACCACCACCACCACTACCACCAGGAGATGACATTGTAAATTGTTCATTATTATTTATAGATTGATAATTTGATTTATAATGAAAATTATGATGTTGTTGTTGTTGTGGTTGTTGTTGTTGCAAATTTACCGTTGTATTAAAACGATGATGTTGAGGTGAATTATTATTTTGTATTGAATTTGATCCAATCATTTGTTTTTCATTTGTTAAATTATTTTGATGATTATCCTTAACTTTTGTCCTTTTTGGACTATAGAAACCTTGAGCTAAAGCACCTTGAACATTGAAAAATCGAAATTAAAATATCAAAATTAGTAAAAATCAATGGTCAAAATACGGATTTTAATGAATGGCCGAAATATTTTAGCCGCCGTAATCTATAATTCAGCCTTTAAGCGTATTTAGCGTAGACTTGTTCTATTCCCAAATTGGTCAACTTTTATTTGACTGTTTTTGTTCAGTCAGGCCGCCTTGGTTCCGCCGCCGCCGCCGTTGCGAAGAAGGGATCAAACTTTTGTATGGTAAAATTATTTTTAATTTAATTATTTTTAAACAGAACCGTACCGTAACGCGATTAGCAGAGGTACGGCGAAAGACATAGTCGGGGAAATGGATTACTGCCGAACATCAGCAAAAAAAAAAAAAAATGGAAAGAGTTAAGAGGACTCAGAGACAATCTACTAGGCTAAGACTTGGATTTTAGAGTGGGAAACACTCCAATCTGGAAACACCAATGGGATGGGAACTCTCACAACAAAATTGGTGGCAATCACATCTGGGCATCTGGAGGCGGCTTCCAGCATCATCTTGTGAGAATGAAAATTCTTATGAATGATACGTGTGCAGGCTATGTCTGTATGATGAAGAAACGGCTATGCACATTGCGTGTCCAAATGTCCGAATAAGGAGGAGGGTAACTGGACGTGCATTCCTTATCCACCGAGGGTGAGATAGGACGGATTCGCTATTCCAACAGATACTGGCCAAATAACGAGGGACACTTCCATATTCTGAAATGAGAAATTGGGGAAACCTGAACGGGTAGATCAGTCAATCGTCGGAGGTACGAAAAGGGGCCCAAGTGCCGAAATCGAAAGAGGGGCAGTTTTAGGTCAGTAAAAATCTGACACTGCTCTTAAGGATCTTATTTAAAATTTCCCCTCCTTCGATAAAAAAAAAACCCCATTGTGTGAGTACACGCGCGCGAATGGGGTTAACTTTAAATTAAAATTACCCCGCCGAACCGAATCATCTTTTTTTTTCTTTAAACTGATATTTTGAGCTGGTAATTGATGTTTTAGTTTTTTTTTTTTTAATTTTCCAAATGGTTTTAAAATCCCTATGCCCTGAACCCTGTCCTAATTCACACTACACCACTTCAAGTACTTAAATAAAAAAAAATTCCAACGCGGAAATTTTCTAGATTTGTGAAATTTTCAAAATTTTTGCTCTCCTGTCCCCTGGCAACCCTGGCCTTCACGACACGCATGGGGAAGTTAAAGTGACTAAGTGGGGTGTTCAAATCGGTCTAAAACAGTAAAGATACCCATGACCGTTAACGCAGCGTTTGTACTAAATTTCCCGTTCTCTGGAGTAATGAAATTCAAAATTTTCCCAATACAAATTTTAGCCCTTTCTCTTTGACCGGCGACCAAGACCGGGAAGAGTAGAATCTGCCACTGATAGTCCTAGAACACAAAACAGTTTGTCACTCTAAAACTCTAAAACCTCTACAAATACTCTGACATGATTGAAATTAATACAGTTTGGTGAATTCCCCGGTAAACCGGTACCAGCAATTTTACACCCCCCAAAAATGTTTTCGATAATTGATTGAAGAGAATTCCCCTTTCACGTTTAATGAATTATAATAAAATATTTACCTGGACCATAAAGTCGTTCAACACGTTGTTGAATAAAACTTTTTGTAGGCGTTGTCGATGTCGTCGTCATCGTCATCGTCGTCGTATTATTATTATTCCGTAGTATCGATTCGTTGTCATCTTTTAATAATGTTGTTGTTGCCGTTGTTGCCGCCATCGGTGTTGTCCATTGGGTTGTGATGGTCGGCGGCGGTTGCTGCATTGGCTGCGGCGTTGGCTGCGGTTGCAGTGACTGCAATGGCTGCAGTGGTTTTCGTAATTTTTGATTTATCGAAAAAATATTTGTTGTTGTTATAACGGTTTTCAGGGGTGATTCGGCTTTTGTTGGTTGCTCGATAATATTTGTTTTATAAATCATATTTTTGTCCATTGAAATATGTTGAAAATTATCGGTAATATCGTAACCGGCTGCAGCAGCCGCTGCCGCCGCAGCCGATACATAATTTTTATTTTGTTGAATTTCCATAATTCTTCTGCTATAATATTGTTGGGTGGATTCAGTACGGTTTTTGGGTTTGTTACTCTTGGTATTGGTGTTGGAATTGGAATTGGAATTGGAATTGTTGTTGGTGTTAACCTCGTGATCTTGTTGTTGTTGTTGTTGTTGATTATTCATAATTATTGAATTTTTTAAATTGTATTGTTTTAAAAATGTTTGAATATCACTGGTTAACTGGTCTTCTGTACCTTCTGTATCCGTAGAATTTGTTTTACTATTACCAATTGGAATTATTAAAAAATTACCATCCGTATGATTGTATTGAATTTGTGGATGATGTTGTATTGGTGGTGGCCGATGAACCGGTGATATTTCACGTGGTTTATTCGATATATTTTGACGTAATTTTGAATTGTAATTTGTTAGATTTGAATAACCGTTAACGCAACAAGCCAATTTTAAATAACTTGGTTTTTTTATTTTTGATAAGGGATCAAGGGAATTGCCGTTATTTATAATGGACGTTGCCGTGACCGTTCCCGTATTAATTTGACCGGTTTGTGATGATGATGAGGATGCTGATGCTGATGATGATGATGTGGCTACGGTTGCTGATGGATCTACCACCGTTGTCTGTTGTATATTATTCGCTAATATTGTTTGAATTTTACCAGAATTTGGATCAAAAACTGTAGCCAATGATTGTTGCGGTTGTTGCGGTTGTTGCTGTTGATTTAAATTTAAATTTTGTCCAAATTGACAACGTTCTTGAATGCGTGACGTAAATTCTCTTGTAAAATCTTTACCCGATAAAGGTGTACATAAATTTAAACTGCCACTTGTATCTATATATAGATGAATAAATAGTTTTGTTTTGGGTGTCAATTAAATTTTGGAAAAAAAAAAAAAAACATTTGAATTTTTTTGTATTTTTCTGTCAACAATTAAATTTAAATTTAATAATTTTAAAACCAACAACAAACCAAATGAATTACATTTATGAAAAATAACCAAATGAATGAATGAATAAATTTTATAATACAAATATGCCTTCTATAATATTATAAATGTTTAAATATCAAAAAATTATGGCAGGCTCAAGAGTGCTGGATGTTCAAATTTTAAAATGCAAATACAAACAATAACACACAAACAACAAATCAATATCATTATTATACTTACCGAAAAAGGGAATGTTTTGAACCTTAAGAAGCATCTTAAAAACCTTTCGATTTAATACCTAATTGTTAAAAACTTCAAAGTTTTCAAAGAAACTGAACATTTCATGAAATTTCCTAGAGAATTTTTCATGAAATTTCCTTGAGAAATTCTCATTTTTGGTCAAGTCCGTCCACGGAAACCTCATCCAATATTTAACAGAGATCATCTGGAATGCATTTTAAGATACCTGGTAGCAATTTCAAAATGATTGCCTGACGAATTTTCAAGAAATCGCGACTCTGAAATTGATTTTCGTCAAATTTTCCATATAAAAAAGATGAAATTCTTGAGAAATTCTAAATTCTGGTCAAGTCCGTCCAAAGAAACCTCATCCAATATTCAACAGAGATCATCTGGAATGCATTTTAAGATACCTGGTAGCAATTTCAAAATGATTGCCTGACGAATTTTCAAGAAATCGCGACTCTGAAATTGATTTTCGTCAAATTTTCCATATAAAAAACATGAAATTCTTGAGAAATTCTCAATTCTGGTCAAGTCCGTCCAAGGAAACCTGATCCAATATTCAACAGAGATCATCTGGAATGCATTTTAAGATACCTGGTAGCAATTTCAAAATGATTGCCTGACGAATTTTCAAGAAATCGCGACTCTGAAATTGATTTTCGTCAAATTTTCCATATAAAAACCATGAAATTCTTGAGAAATTCTCAATTCTGGTCAAGTCCGTCCAAGGAAACCTCATCCAAAATTTAACAGAGATCATTTGGAATTCATTTTCAAAACCTGGTAGCAATTTCAAAATGATTGCCTGGCGAATTTTCAAGAAATCGCGACTCTGAAATTGATTTTCGTAAAATTTTCCATATAAAAAACATGAAATTCTTGAGAAATTCTCAATTCTGGTCAAGTCCGTTCAAAGAAACCTCATCCAAAATTTAACAGAGATCATCTGGAATGCATTTTAAGATACCTGGTAGCAATTTCAAAATGATTGCCTGACGAATTTTCAAGAAATCGCGACTCTGAAATTGATTTTCGTAAAATTTTCCATATAAAAAACATGAAATTCTTGAGAAATTCTCAATTCTGGTCAAGTCCGTCCAAGGAAACCTGATCCAATATTCAACAGAGATCATCTGGAATGCATTTTAAGATACCTGGTAGCAATTTCAAAATGATTGTCTGACGAATTTTCAAGAAATCGCGACTCTGAAATTGATTTTCGTAAAATTTTCCATATAAAAAACATGAAATTCTTGAGAAATTCTCAATTCTGGTCAAGTCCGTCCAAGGAAACCTCATCCAAAATTTAACAGAGATCATTTGGAATTCATTTTCAAAACCTGGTAGCAATTTCAAAATGATTGCCTGACGAATTTTCAAGAAATCGCGACTCTGAAATTGATTTTCGTAAAATTTTCCAAATAAAAAACATGAAATTCTTGAGAAATTCTCAATTCTGGTCAAGTCCGTCCAAAGAAACCTCATCCAAAATTTAACAGAGATCATTTGGAATTCATTTTCAAAACCTGGTAGCAATTTCAAAATGATTGCCTGACGAATTTTCAAGAAATCGCGACTCTGAAATTGATTTTCGTCAAATTTTCCATATAAAAAACATGAAATTCTTGAGAAATTCTCAATTCTGGTCAAGTCCGTTCAAAGAAACCTCATCCAAAATTTAACAGAGATCATTTGGAATTCATTTTCAAAACCTGGTAGCAATTTCAAAATGATTGCCTGACGAATTTTCAAGAAATCGCGACTCTGAAATTGATTTTCGTCAAATTTTCCATATAAAAAACATGAAATTCTTGAGAAATTCTCAATTCTGATAAAGTCCGTCCAAGGAAACCTGATCCAATATTCAACAGAGATCATCTGGAATGCATTTTAAGATACCTGGTAGCAATTTCAAAATGATTGCCTGACGAATTTTCAAGAAATCGCGACTCTGAAATTGATTTTCGTAAAATTTTTCATATAAAAAACATGAAATTCTTGAGAAATTCTCAATTCTGGCCAAATCCGTCCAAGGAAACCTCATCCAATATTTAACAGAGATCATCTGGAATGCATTTTAAGATACCTGGTAGCAATTTTAAAACGATTGTCTGACGAATTTTCAAGAAATCGCAGTCAGAAATTGATTTTAGTAAAATTTTCCATATAAAAAACATGAAATTCTTGAGAAATTCTAAATTCTGATCAAGTCCGTCCAAGGAAACCTGATCCAATATTCAACAGAGATCATTTGGAATTCATTTTCAAAACCTGGTAGCAATTTCAAAATGATTGTCTGACGAATTTTCAAGAAATCGCGACTCTGAAATTGATTTTCGTAAAATTTTCCATATAAAAAACATGAAATTCTTGAGAAATTCTCAATTCTGATAAAGTCCGTCCCTCCAAAAGATTTTGACCTGCCATTATTTGGAAAATTACCGAGAGTCAAGAGTCCACTGCATATAAAAGTTTTTCAATAACAATAAAACAACCTAATAAACAAAAAAAAAACCTTTGAAAATTTTCCAAATAGCATAAAAAAGCAAAGCATGACAAAAAAAAAACTCTTTAAAAATTTAATAATTAATAGAATTTCCAAACCTCCAAAACCAAACTCAAGAACTCCAACTCCCTTTATTAAAATATTATATTTACAGATATAATAAAATAACGTACCTTTTTTTTGTATTTTATTATTATTATTACCTGAACACCGGGCGGGCGGTTCGATTTGATATTAAATGAATTTTTTGTAATTTAATTAGTTGCGTTCCATTCAATTACCAGGAGTAGGTAGGAGTTTTGAATCTACGGTAGGATAAGATTAGAAAGAATCTACTCTTTTCTACGCCGAACTACTCCGTACTATAGCAAAGAGTAGTTCGGAGTAGAAAACATCTACACTTTTCTACTCTTTTCTACTCTTGCCTACTCCTGGTAATTGAATGGAACGCGACTATTATTAAAATAAAAAACAAAAACAAATTTGCAAAGGTGATTTTTTTTGTTTTTGATTAAATGGCGCCAATTTTATTATCAGTTATTTAATCAATGATTGAAAAAAGCAAATAATTGAACTTATGACGCAAAAATATATGCAAAAAGATAATTAATTATTCAAAATATTTATCTATTTTATTTTATTTATTTACCATAAATCATTCGTGTGAATTTAATATACAGAATTTTTCCATATAAAATGAATGAAATTATTGGAAAATTTTCAATTCTGATCAAGGCCGTCCAAGGAAACCTTATCCAATCTTTAACAGAGATCATCTGGAATGAATTTTAAATATCGAATTCAATTTTCAAAGAACTAACTCTCAGAAAAATCGATTTGAGAAAAGTTTATCTATAAATAAAATACACATAAAAATTCTTGAAAATCTCCGAAAATTCTCAATTTTGATCTGAGTCTGGCCAAGGAAATCCCCTATCAACCATCCATCCAATAATTTATAGACAGCATTTTAAATACCACATTCAAGTTTCAAAACCCCCCCAGTTAACGAATTTTTCAGAAATCACGTTCAGAACTTGAATTGGGAAACATTTTCCATCTATAGTGGAGAAGTGAATTTCGTTTAAAAATTTTTCCGCACAATAAAATACAATAAAAATCGTCTTGGAAATCTCCGAACATTTTCCAATTTGTGATCAAGTTCGTCCATACGCAGGGAAATTTCCCTCCAATATGTAAATATACAGAACACCTGGAATGCTATAACTTCAAGTGGATTTCATAAGGAACCTGATGTTTTATGAAATTTTCCATATATTTTTTATAAAATACATTAAAAATGCATGAAATTCTCCTTCTCGAAATTCTCAATTCTGGAACAAATCATCCAAAGGAACACTATTTTGAATACTTTACAGTGATCATATCTACGATTCATTATATACATTTCTGCGGTAATATTTTCGACATGGATTAATGGAAGAATTTTCCAAAACAAAAAAAAAAAAATGCCTATCAGAAATTGCGTCAATTGGAAAATTCTCTATTCTGACCAAGTCCGATCAAAAGGGGGTTATTCCAAATAAATCCAGAGATCAATCTGAATGGATTTTTAATACCCATTAAAATTCTCCACCCGATTGGTTAACGAATTGTTACAAGTAACGGAACTTCGGATTTCATTTGGTAGAGTATTTTTCAGATAAAATACTCTAAAATTCATGAAAATCTTGGAAAATTCTCAATTCTGGCCAAGAAAATTTAGTCCAAGGTTCTACAGAGATCTTCGTTAATGAATTTTGAATATTTGGTAATCATTTCAAAAAGGATTGTCTGGAAGAATTTTCAAGAAGTCGAAATCAAAAAATTGATTTGGTAAAATTTTTCACATAAAATATACCAAAAAAATCATGAAAATCTTCGGAAGATTCTCAATTCTGAATGAACCGTTGCAAGTATAAACCTATAGTTCAATATCTTACAGAGATCTTCGTTAATGCATTACATAAAATATCTTTGGTAAAATGTTTTCCAATTGATTGATTAACAAATTTTCTGGTAATCGAACTTCCGTGGATTCGATTTGATTTGAAATTTTTTTTCAGATAAAATGCATTAAAAATCGTTGGCAAAATCATTGGAAAATACCCATTTCTGACCAATTCCGGCCAAGGAAACCTCATTCAATATTTTACGGTGACCGTCTAAAATGCATTATAGATCTTCGATTACATTTTCAAATCAATTGAAAATTTTCTTATAAAAAAAAAAGGAATTAAAAAACGGAAAATTCAATTGGAAAATTCTCAATTCAGGGATTGGTTCAGCGAAATCTAGTCAAATATTTTACAGAGATCATCTATAGAATCTATTATGAATCTCTGGTTAACATTTTCAAATCGATTGGTTGGTTGGAAGAAACTTTTAAAAAAATCGCACTGTTTTGGATAAAAATTTTTATAACAAAAAAAAAAAATTCATTAAAAGTTGCGTGAAAATCTGTGGAACATTCTCAGTCGATTCTAAGTCAATCGTTCCAACGAAAACCTAGTCGCAAGATTTTACAGAGAGCCATTCCATTTGCATTTTTTATGTCCGTTAACATTGTCAAAATGATTCGTTAACGGGTTTTTCTAGAAATTCCCAGTGGAGGAAATTGATTTCGGAATAATTTCATATAAACAATATACATTACATAAAAAGTAGTTGTGCGAATCTGGGAATAAGATTCTCAATTTTGAACCAATCCGTCCAAATAGGAAACCTAGTCCAATATAATTTACAGAGATCTTTTTTAATGAATTATGAATGTCAGATAATATCGATTTAAAACGTTTGATTGACGAATTTTCAAGATATCCGGCACGAAATAACAATAAGTTATTGGATAAATACCGAACCCAAAACGCAACAAAAATATTGGCAGAAACCCTAAAAAAATGAATTAGTATTCGTTTATTAAAAGCTATGCGGGAAAGATTTATAGATGATGGGAAAATGGGTCATGACATGAATTGAATGAAAGACAAATAGGAAAGCGACTAATCACTAGTAGTAGTGAAATGCTTCTTCAACGACGACACAAAATAGAGTTTTCTTTCTTCAGCAAATCGTAACGGGAAATGGAGAAAAGTGAATATGTTTTGAAAAATCTAAAACGCAAAAATCGCATGCGCTTAACACCTGCGGCGAAAATGCGGCCCAACGCCCACCGCAAGACCAACCCGCGTTGGTGGTAAGACAATGCTCTGTGCGTATGCTTTGATTTGCAGTTTTGCATCGTATATTAAATTGAGCTGTTAAAACTTGATGAAACGGTTAATGAATGAACACTACCATCACAACAAATGATAAATTTAAATCATGAGTCGATATCGAAGAAAAATGTTCGGAAACGTTGCCGGAAGAAGACATGCGGTAAAGCGATTTTACAGCACGATAAAGCGCTGTCTCAAAACCGGTCAAAGACGCAATCGCACCCGCCATATCATCCGTCTGACCTTGCCCCGTCTGACAATCACGATTTTTTTTATGATCAATACACACACGCTTGGAAATCAGCTCTATAGTTTGAATGGCTTCATCGGTCAACGAACAAACTGATTATTATTTCGATGGTTTCGATTCATAAATTGCACGACAGATGGCCAAGACGAAGACGTCGTGTTATTGAATCAAATAGTCAATACTTTGAATAAAAAAAAAAACGTTTCAACTACACAACGTTACGTAAATTAAGTGTTTTCTTTAACAAAATAAAAAAAAACGCAGTTAATTATTTATTGCTACATCTAATATTTTATGCGTAATAATTTACAAAAATAATACAACAATTTTAATAATAATTATATATACAATAAATAAAAAATTAACCAAAAAAATAAAACAACAACAACAACAACAACAACAATAATAAAATAAAATAAAAAATAAAATTGTGAAACAAAAGCTCTAGAAATAATTTTAATTAACATCCAAAAACCAATTCAAAAAAAAAAAAAAAACAATTTTTTTAATATGTACAATTATTGGTTTTTAACAACAACTGAAAATGATGCAGTTTATTTTTTTTTACAATGCAAGGCTTAATTTTTTTTTGTTCTTAATTAAAATGCATGCCTATTTGTTTTTTTTTTAACTTTATATATACAAAAATTGACATAAAAATCTATGCGATTTTGAATTTTTTTTTTTTTTTTTCAAAATTGCTGAATTTGATTTAAAAAGTACTCTGTAAAGGTACACTGTACACCGGCACTGGACAAAATACACAAAATGTTTCCACACAGTGTAAGAAAAATACCGAGTGTGGTTGGTAAAACAAACAAAAAATGCATCAAGTGACAGTAAAATTATGCGTGTGTGTGTTTAGTTTTTTTATTTACTCTTTACTATGAATATATAGGCTTTGACACCAGAAAACCAGGAAAAACTTTAATGGGGCAATCCAGAATCCAGAAATGAGTGTAAAGACAACCTTGTTGAGGGTACAACAGAGAAATCAAAAACGGAAAAAAAGAAATGCTTGGGATACACTCTGTCAGAGAATCTACCTGGATATACCTGGTCCGGATACATAGAATTCTGTCAAGGGAGCATGCATAAAAACAGAATAGGTTTAATGTAAAAACCACCAGATGGTAAGATGATGGAAAATGCGAAAGAAGCACTGACTGGAGCTATACTGTCCCAAACTGGCATTTTCCCCAGTCAATCTCAATATCATCCGAAATGGATGATAAGTACATCATGAAAGATCCCCTTATAAAAAGGCCAGTACCTCTGGAAACTGGAAAATTGCAGACAATATGTTCGTTCACAATTGATATCTGCTGGGCGCCGTCGTCGGAATATTTAGATCATACAAAGATCCAGGTGAAGACGGAATTTTCCCCGGCAATGTTAAACGGTCATGGTCATGAACATATAGCGTCAAAACACTAAGAAGTATCTTCCGATGGAATTTATGCAGTTAGGGGATATATCCCCAAGTTATGGAGTAATATGTATACCTAAGACGGGCAGAAGAGTAGATTCTCTACCCAAATCATATCGCCCAATAAGCCTAACATCATTTGTACAAACAATGTACAATGGAAAAACTGGTAGATAGGCAAATATAAGAGCAAATGTGCTGGGGAGTAATCCTCTGCATAAGCATCAGGATATCAGCTTATCAACCGTGCAAAACCTAACCTCGAGAATAGAGAAAGCATTCGAGGATAGGGAGGTGGCCAAGGTGGTAAGGGCGGGTGGACATAGTCATGGGAGAAGGCAACCTAGCATAGGCTGGGGAGTGGTCATGAATGAGGCCGCAGGGTACATTGGTATTAACTAACTCCTTTACAAAAACACCTCTTCCGCTAGTTTTCATTTAGTATAAATTTTTCCAATTGATTGAAAATCCTTTAAAAGTATCTTCCGAATGGATTTTCCTGAAATGGAAATTTTTCCAATTGATTGAAAATCCATTAAAAGTCTCTTCCGAATGGGGGGGGGGGGGTTAATGATAGATGATGCAAAACTAAACTGGAACTTCCAATTAACAAATGCCACAGATAAAGCAAGAATTTATCACTATGGACGTGCGAAATCTTAATAGAAAGATCAAATGGGGGTCTCAAGGTTATAACAACACCAATTTTTTACCAATTGGCGTGTTTGGGGAGGCGGGGTTACGAGAGAAATGCGCGCACCACCCCTACAACAGCGCTAGAAGCTATTTTAAATCTTCCTCCACTGCTGCATCATCTGTTCATTAATGAAACGAAGCAAGGCCGATAGTACACGCAACTACCAAAGGAATAGCTAGGCTATGGCTAAGAACCACCACCAGTGGCGGTGGCTAGTTGATGAAATCAGTAATGATGTAATTTGTCGGTATGCTACCGCAGCGGTAGAGGACATTCCTATATGGTTGTATGACTTCGACAAAAAAAAAAACTTCTCAGTTGTGTTTCCGCATATAGGGAAGATTGGACGGGGAATTCGATTAAGTTTACAGAAAACTCCCTAAAATTCTATACGGATCGATGGATCTATGTTCTGTGTCCTGGATATATGGGACTAATCCAAGAATGGAACTTTGGGCTTGCTATAGCACCTTATTCCAAGCGGCAATCCATGCGCTTTTTAGAACTTTGTATCTCAGATGGATCAGGGACAAGGGGGTATAAAGACCAAGCGGATCTACATATATCTATTATCAGATAGCAAGACGGCACTTATGGCCGTGAAATCCGTGAAATGGAGAGATAGGGCCGAAGCTCGTGCTCAATTGTCTAGGGATACTTAAAGAGGTGTCAATACAGTCACACTAATGTGCATACCCGAACATATTGGAATGGGTAGAGGGTAACGAGAGGGCCGGATGCCCTGTCGCTAGAAGGAGCTCTGCTCTGCTCGAGCTGGCTCAACCTAGACCGAGATTTTGTGGTTTTTAGCTATATTAGAGCAACTACCATTAGAGCAAGTATGAAAGAACTACTGCTGCTACGGGAGTCACAGAAACACTGCGGAATGACACCGATGGCATTCGATGGATCTGTTTATTCAGGCATATTTTTAAAAGGGCTGCAGAGTCTCAAATTTTCGGTCTCGAGGGAATAAGACAAATACTAGATTAGTCGGGTTGGATATTTAACAGTAGCGGTCACTATAATCGCACTAAGAGCTCATCTATTGTATATACAGGATGAAAATCGTTTGCTGTGATACGTGCGTGGGGCTGTGCCATACACAGAAAAGAGGGAAAAAGAGCAAAACACATCCTCTGTGAATGTGAATCTACATAGCAGGGAGCAGACTTTTTAGGATCATTTGTTCATCATTTCGATTGCTGCCTGAGGAAATTTTTATGCCCATATACCCGCATCAATAAGTTGGCCAGGTGTTTTTTGAATATGAATTAAAATTATTAGGTCACCAACACAATGACCACTGGTTCAACCAATTGTCACCTACGGTTCTGAAACTTGGTACAAATGACACAGGCCAACGAACGGCGACTTAGGGGGTTCGAAAAGAAAATACTACGCCTCATCTTTGGACCGACAAAGGAAAGGGGATGGTGGCGTAGGCGGTTCGATTTCGAGCTATATAAATTATATACCGAACCCGATATCGTTCGGTTCATTAAGATTGGTCGCCTGAGGTGGTTTGGTCATGTGATGTGGTACGAATGGATGGCGATCGTATACCGTCAAAAATGCTGGATAGCAAGCCGGGTGGATTACGGAGTGTTGGAAGACCGCGGGGTAGGTGGAAAGATGAAGTAGAAGTGGACCTTCGGGTCCTCGGCGTTTCCGGCTGGCGGACGTTGGCGGTTTGAATAGGTCCGGTTGGAGGAGGCTATTAATGGACGCCAAAACCAATTGTAGGTTGTAGGCGCGCTGAAGAAGAAGAAGAAGAAGAAGAATCACACAATGACCTCGGTGGGTCAAGTGTTTAGGGAATGCAATCCCAAACGCAATCCAATACAAATAATTCTAATTCTAATTCTCTAAATCAAACACATTATATTTATATGCGCGGTGTAAGGATGATGTGTAAATCAAACACATTTTGCTCACACTACTCCCCCGATGCGAGCGAAGAGGATACACACAGAGTACGTAAATCAAATTCAGCAAATGTTTCATGTTTTTTTTTCATTATTATTATTTGACAGTGCGGTGTGCCGTGTGCGGTGACGACGAGTGCGTTGGAATCACGTGCGTATAAATATTTTATTTATTGAATTTTTACACACACACACAATCAAATCAAATCTACCAGAAAATATACCTGAAAAATCAGCTGATTCAGCATCAACATCTAATGAGCAGCTACCAATTGAATCCACACTTCTGTCCATAACTAAATTTATATATAGATTTTTTTGTATGTTTGTTTGTTTTTAAAAAAAAAAAAACCCAATCAATCAAAATCGCATTTATATTTTAATTATTAATTATTAATTACTATTTTTTGAAGAATTTTTTCTAAAATTTCCGTAATGTTCGGCGACGGCGGCGGCTTCTTCAACAGCAGCTGGAATACTCATCGAATCAGTATTAATATTAATATTATTATTAATGATATTTGTTAATGTTAAACTGAATACGGATGATGATGATTCAGAAGATTCATTATTATTACCTCTTGTACATTTCGGTAAACATTCATAAATCCTACATGAAAATTTATTTTTATTATTTTTATTGTTGTTGTTGTTGTTGTTGTTGTTGTTGTTTTTATCTTTGATTGTTGATGACGTTGATTTATTTGCATAATTTTTATTATTATTATTATTATTATTATTATTATTATTATTGGATGGTATTTGAAATGTTTTTGTGGTGATGGTCGAGGAAAATTGTCGAGATTTTACAATATTTGATGGTAAATTGGTAACTGATGTCGCCAATTGATTATTATTATTATAATTGGTAATCTCATAACAATTTGTAATCTTTATATCAGCATAGATTTTATCATCCATAAAGTGAATAGATTATTTTTTTAATACCCCGTCTCGCAGCACAGACAACCCCCAGCAGCAGGAGACAGGAAACAGGAGAATCTGATCTCGTCGTTATATCGTTATTTAGATAGATTGGTGTTTTTTTTTATATAAAGTTGATTGAATATCTATTTAAAGGGTTTTTTTTATAAGTAATTGAAGAATTGGAGAATTGAATACTATTTTTTTAATTTTTTTTTTTAGATATTACCAATAATATGCAATCATCTTCTTCATTCTTCATAAAATCAATCAATTGTGAATTAAAATGTCTTAAAATTTGAAATAAATACAAAAATTCAAACAATGCGCGCATTGTCAAATTCAAACACGTCGTTCGATTAATGACCAATGACCAATGGGGAGATGACGGGCGGTAGTTAAATTTAGCATTAATTTTAATTTTTATAATAAAATTTTTTTGGAATATAAAAAATGATGTATCACACATGAATATATATATATATATATATATTTCAAATTCATTCCTCAAAAAACCATTCTGGGATTTGTGCCAGGAGCTCAGGGATGGGATTGGATGGGATGGAATGGAATGAAATCAGAAAAAAATTAGTGATATATAAGTTTTTTTCATTTTTAACCAAAAGCCCCGGAATTTTCCGAAAGTTTCAAGCCAATTGGTTAGAAATCGAATGAGATGTCCCTAACCATTTCTTGGATTTATGCCAAGGAGCTCCTCGATGGGATGGGATGGGATTGGATAAGAAAACAAATCCCCGATACAAAAGTGTTCACATTTATCATAAAACAAAAACCCCTAGATACAAAATTCCAATAATTAGAATGTCCAATAGATAGATGATGATGTCCAATGATTAGAAACAGAACGAGATCGCTCTAATCATCCATGGGATTTGTATGGAATCGTCCCGTGGATGGGATGAGATCAGAAAACAGATTCGTGATCTAAAAAAGTTTTACCATTTTTAATCTAACCCCCAAAAATTTTCCGAAAGTTAAAAGCCAAATGATTAGTAACATAATCAGATATCTATAATGATCCCTTAGATTTGTGCCCGGAGGTCCTGGATAGGATTGGATGGGATGGATTGGATAGGACAACATCAGAAAAAATTTCTGATAATGTAATTTTTTGTGATTTGATACAAAAAAAACCAGTAGGTGTAAAATTTTAAGCCAATTGGTTGGAAATCCAATGAGATATCTCGAATTACCCTTTGGATTTGTATGGAAGCTCCTGGGTGGGTAGGATAAGATCAGAAAAAAATACCAGATATAAAAGTTTTTCATTTATAATCAAACCCCCCGGGAAATTTCCGAAAGTTTCAAGTCAATTGGTTAGAAATCGAATGAGATCGCCCTATTCATCCCGTGGATTTGTTACTAAAGCACCACATCCTGAATGGATCGAATGGGATCAGAAACCAAATCCACGGTATAAAAATTTTCCCAATTTATCGCCAGGTCCAAAATTTCAAGTCAATTGGTTAGTATCAGCATCCTGTGATAATCCCTCGGATTTGTGCCAGGAGCTCCAAAAGAATGGAATGGGATGGGAATGGCTGAGAATGTAATGTTTTTTGGTGATTTGGTACAAATGTAGTATATGCAAAATTTGAAGCAATTATATCTTTAAAACTCATTAAAAGATTTACGACACCAAAAACAAACCAAAAACAAAAAGACGAAAAATTCGGAAACAATTTCAAAGGATTATTGAGGGGGGGGGGGAGAAATTTGGGTCTGACGGTGCAACTATACTTCGGATTTATGCCAATAGCTCCTGGATGGATGGGATGAGGTTAGAAAAAATGGCCGGTAATGTTATTTTTTGTGATTTGGTACAAAACGAGTATATACACAAAATTTCATGTCAACTGTGGTGTTAGAGCAAAATGAGGTCGCTTTAATCATCTACATTGAATTTGTACCTGGAGCTCCTGGGGATGCATGGGATGAGATGGGATTAGAAACAAATCCTCGATATAAAAGTTCCGATTCCAGTTTTAATCAAACTCTCTGGACATTTCCGAAAGTTTCCAGCTAGAAACGCAATCAGATGTCTCTAATCATCCTTTGGATTTGTAGCTGGAGCTCCTGGATTTTTACATTTTTGGAGGTGGAACCGGGTCAGTAAATTAGTTATACTTCACTTCTAATGGAAGTGGTTAACGGCGTTGTCCTCTTAGAAACATTTGTTCAGGACTTAGTCGCCCTTAGTCGTAGGGTGTATGACAAGGTTTCAAGTGTAAATACAGTCGCACTAATTTGCATACCCGGACATAGTGGAATAGACGGTAACGAGAGGGCAGATGGCCTGGAGCTCTGCTGACTCGGGCTGGCTCAACCTAAACCTACATTTTGTGTTTAGGAGATGGACGACTCAGACCAATACAAATAATTCTAATCCCTTTAGAAATTTTTCTTCGGGCTTAGTCTCAGCCCACGAGTTGGGGGGGGGGGGGCAGGGGGGAGCCAACCAGAACAAAAGTCCGCCAAATCCAGAAAAAGTGCAAAATCCTAAACACCGTGCGAATTCCCATTGATTTATCACTGAGTTTTCAAGTAAAGACACCCATGGGGGGGAGTAAAGGACGAACGGTAAAATTTCCTTTGGAGGGGAAATTTACAATTTTCCCATACAAACTTTGACCCTTTCCCCAACGCCTGGTCAACGCGAAAGAGTTCGCAACTAAAGGCTGGTTCTCATATGTATGATGAGGGGTTGAGGTGCGGGTTTTATTGATCCCGCACTCAATAAAAAGTTAAATCAACATTAATTTTTTATACCTCACTTCACTAACTGAATCAAATTATTTATTTATTTTTTATATAAATAAAATTGTGTTTATTGATAAATCACCGATGATAACAAAACAACTACATACGAAAATTACCCGGGGAAAGTGCCCTCGCATGTGAATCATCTGTGGGGTTTTTTTTTTTAATTTACATTTTACCCCCCCCCCCCCGTGGTTTTGTTCCTCATATGTGAACCAGCCTTAAGTCCAGAGAACAAAAATTGATTAGGATAGGAGGACCCGTTAAAAAATTGACATACTCGGAATCATCATATATTTTGGTAATACTACAGAATACCGGAGAACGAACCACAAACTCAATTTTGAGTATGCGCATTTTTAGAGGGTCCACCGTATGCTGTGACCAACTGTTGTTCTGGACTTAGTGGCGGACTCTTCCGCTTTGGCCCCCCGGGGAAGGGGCCAAAGTTTGTATTTTTCCTCCAGAGGGAAAATTTGGTGGGGGAAGTTGTAAAGAGAGGGAGGTATCTAAACTTTTGTTCAGGACTTAGTCGGTCCCAAAACAAAATTTGGAAAATCTCAAAATCCAAAAAAGTTCGGTCTAGGGAATTTTTTTTTTTTTAATATACACTTCAGGTATCAGAGGGGGGTCAGTACAAACATTTTTTGTTCGGGACCTAGGCACCTAGGCCTGACCGCCGGGGGGAGGGGGGACGGACTTCAAAGTGAGGGGAAATTGAAAAATTTTCCCATACAAACGTTGAGCCCCTTCCCAAGCCAAAGCGGAAGCGGAGTTCGCCACTAAGTCCAACAAAACAAAAGTTGGTCACAGCATTGGAGGACCCTCTACAAATGTGCATACTCAAAATTGAGTTTGGGGTTCGTTCGCCGGTATTCTGTAGTCCACAGCTTTGGTCCGTATAGGATCCGTTAACAAATTGACATCATAAATATTTTTGTTGACTAAACCGACGATCAAACTGTGCAATTTTACCCAGACCCTTCGTCAGACCATACAATTACGATTTTTTGCAGTAGTGTAAACCTATCCCAATTTGTGTTTTATATATTATATACTGGTGGATAGCACACCCTGTATATTAAAATATTTTTTGATTGACGTTATATATATTTTTATTCATAATACATTTTTAGCATTATTCTGTAATGTTATTTATTATAAATAAAGGTGTATTTTTTGAGGAAATAAAAAAAAAAGAAAACACACACTCAGGCACACTCAGACACATCATCATATATAATGGCAACAAATTGAATTACAAATAAAAAAAAATTGTTACGTGAAGAAAACGGTGAAATTATTATAAATTAAATATATTTTCTGCGGTGATGATGATTGATGATTATTGTTGTTGTTGTTGTTGTTCTGTTGTTGATTGATTGGTTGGTTGACGAATGACTTCGTCATCACTCGTCGATCATTTAAAGGTAAAAAATCTCTTTCTAATTTATTTATTATAATTATTATATTGTCGTTGTTAAAATTCGTGCGGAACTGCGGGTAAATGTGATTTTATTTTATCGGAATTTATTTCAATTGTATAATATAGTGACGATGACGACGATGATTAGAGGAGGAATGAATGGAATAATCTCTCAAAATAGAAGAAAAAGAAGTAAAAAAAAAACATTACCATATATAAAACAAAAATATCAATCACAAACACACCCAAATATTATTTCTGTTTGGATATTGTGCTTATATTGTGTATAAATATAAATATGCATCATATGGCATCAATGATGAAACCAACACAAAAAATAACATTTTATTTTTTTTTTTTGAATGCGGATTCGTCGAACAAAAATATTGAATTGAAAACAAAAATGTGCATCGTTTTGTGAATAACAAATTAAACAAAAACCATATCATCATCGCACAGTTTTTCGTTTGTTTGTGCGATCTAATGATGCGATCAGACAGAAAATAGCATCATCGGCATCGCATCGCATCAATAGATATAAATAAATATAAATATATGTAGTAATTGGTATAAAAAGCAATGCCACCAATATATTTATAAATAAGCCAATGTAAACTATATAATTATAGTAAGGAACGAGAGATCTGCTCCTACTGATGCTGGATTAAGAATTCTACCAAAACATATTTTCTATAAAAAAAAAAAATTCGAAGAATTTTGTATGCGAGAGTGTTGGCTAAAGCCTCGATTTCTATGAAAATATTTTATTTATCACAAATATGATATTTGTGATATAAAAAAAAATGTGCTTTTTCTGAAATTTATTTTGCCTGGATAAAAAAACCGAAATTTAATAATAAATACCAATTGCTGTTAAATAATTCCATTTTTTATTAGTTTGTAAATTAACTGGATATTTTATTATTATGAAATTAAATCATAAAAATTAAATAAAATGTAAATAAAATGAAAAATGAAGTTTGGACGACGGTCAGCCGACGGCAATAGAAGAAAAAATATCAATGTCCGCCGTCAGTCCGCCGTCCAATATTCATAAAAAGCACCGCCATTGAAATGCATGTATTTTCAATTTGACATTTGCCGTCGTCTGCCGTCGGCATTTCATGAAAAGCATTACTTAAATTGTACTTTACGGGCGAAGACACGAAATTTAATTTTAGGGTGGGGAAATCAAGGGGAATACCCCCCCCCCCCCGACAAACTTTTGTTCTAGCGTTTTTGGGGGAGGCGCCCCGTTCACCCAGGAGGGGGGGGGGGGTCAAAGTTTGTATGAGAAAATTTGTTTTTTCCCCTCTAGGGGGGAAATTTTTATCGGAAGGGGTAAAGGACCACCCCTCATGAAACTTTTGTTCGGGACTAAGGCTCCCCCCCCCCTTTACGTGGGGCAGGGGGGAGTTTTGAAAATTTCAAAATTCCCAAAAAGTAAAAGTGTTCCCCCCCTTCGATTTTAAATTTTAGTACCTGAAATGGAGGGGAGGCCCAAACCAAGCAACTTTAGTTCCGGGACTAGGTGGCGCCCGAACCCCTTCGTCCAGGAGGGGGGGGGGGGGAAAGTTTGTATGAAATTTTTTTTTTTTCATTTTTAAAAGGGAAATGTATAGTGAAAGGGGTAAGGGCCCCCCCCCCCCCCTGCAACCTTTGTTCAGCACTAAGGCCTCCCCCCTAATATGGGGGGCAGGGGGTGTTTAAAAATTAACAAATTTCCATTTTTGGGCTCAAATTTAGCGAAATAAATAGCTTCTGTCTGCAGCGCCTTCGGCGCCCTTAAGATTATTACTCCCCTTCTGTTATCCACCGAGCAAACCCCATCCGCAGTTTTTTTTTGACAAATTTGCTTAAGGAATGCAATCTGATAGGAAATAAATAGCTTCTGTCTGCAGCGCCTTCGGCGCCCTTAAGATTATTACTCCCTTTCTGTTATCCACCGAGCAAACCCCATCCGCAGTTTTTTTTTGACAAATTTGCTTAAGGAATGCAATCTGATAGGAAATAAATAGCTTCTGTCTGCAGCGCCTTCGGCGCCCTTAAGATTATTACTCCCCTTCTGTTATCCACCGAGCAAACCCCATCCGCAGTTTTTTTTTTTATAAATTTGCTTAAGGAATGCAATCTGATAGGAAATATATAGCTTCTGTCTGCAGCGCCTTCGGTGCCCTTAAGATTATTACTCCCTTTCTGTTATCCACCGAGCAAACCCCATCCGCAGTTTTTTTTTGACAAATTTGCTTAAGGAATGCAATCTGATAGGAAATAAATAGCTTCTGTCTGCAGCGCCTTCGGCGCCCTTAAGATTATTACTCCCCTTCTGTTATCCACCGAGCAAACCCCATCCGCAGTTTTTTTTTTTATAAATTTGCTTAAGGAATGCAATCTGATAGGAAATATATAGCTTCTGTCTGCAGCGCCTTCGGTGCCCTTAAGATTATTACTCCCTTTCTGTTATCCACCGAGCAAACCCCATCCGCAGTTTTTTTTTGACAAATTTGCTTAAGGAATGCAATCTGATAGGAAATAAATAGCTTCTGTCTGCAGCGCCTTCGGCGCCCTTAAGATTATTACTCCCCTTCTGTTATCCACCGAGCAAACCCCATCCGCAGTTTTTTTTTGACAAATTTGCTTAAGGAATGCAATCTGATAGGAAATAAATAGCTTCTGTCTGCAGCGCCTTCGGTGCCCTTAAGATTATTACTCCCTTTCTGTTATCCATCGAGTGAAAAATTCACAGTCGGCCCCCCCTGCCCCACGTTTAGGGGGAGCCTAAGTGCCGAACAAAAGTTTCATGAGGGGTAACCCTTTACCCCTTCCGGTATAAAATTCCCCCCAAAAGGGGAAATGAAAAATTTTTTCATACAAACTTTGACCCCCCCTCCTGGGCGAACGGGGCGCTTCCCCCCAAAACGCTAGAACAAAAGTTTGTCGGGGGAGCCCCCCCCCCCCCCCCCATCAAGTTCAGGTACAACTGTAAAGTACAATTCAGCCAGAAATAGTGCAGCTGATAGATACGATAGAATGAAAATTCTGAATGCTTTTTGTTTTGCTTATATTAAGAATTGTTGTGGGGGAGAAATTTTTTTTTTTTTTTGTTATATATTCATTCATTTATTTAATAAACGCACAGAAACATACAAAAAAATAAAATAAATAATATAAGGAAAAAAACAAAAAACTTTGTTTTACCACACGGAAATGGAAATATATTTAAATATATTCATTCATGTTACAAATAATAAATCGGTAGTCAATCATTCGAATTAATATTTAATTATTATTATTATTATTATATAGAAAAAAAATGTTAACAATTTATTTATTTTTTTTGAACATGGACCATAATTTTTAATCTTTTAAATTTTTAACCACCCAAATTATACATACATAAAAGTTAAAACTCAAACTTACCAGCCTCTTTTTTTTTTTTTATGATATCCACCAATGTTTTGTATATATCCAATCCAACCAAAATCGAAATGTTTTGTGAATTTGAAAAATGCTTGGGAATTTCCTTCCGTAATTGGTTTTATTTTATTGGTTATAAAAACAAGTTGAAACAAGAAACTGAACCACCAAATGATGATGATGATGATGATGATTTATTGCTGGTTTTTAAATTAATTAATTACGGATATAAATATTTAAATAAAAAATAAAAAAAATTGCGGATCTACCCAACACAAACGCACACACAAATTTTTAAAAACAATCTCTTTTTTTTTTTTTTTTTAAATTTCTTTTTATTTATTTTTATTTAAACAAAAACAAAAACAACACAAAAATCACTTTTTTTTTTTTTCTTCTATTTTATTTTTCCAATACACGGCGACGGCGACGGCGACGGGACGGACGAATACAAAAAAAAATGATAAAAAATTTTTTCAAACGGTTAAAAAAAAAAAAAAAAATGCAAAACTGTATTTTAATTTTTTTTTTTTTTTTTTCAAGTCAAATTTTAATTATAAAAGGCAAATTTACATAAAATTTACACTTTACACGTAAAAACAAAAAAAAAATTTTTGCTGCTTAAGTTTATCACAAACAATGAAACACAAAAACACAAAATATATTATAATTTAATTAATTAATTTCTGTTTTTTCTATATTTTTTATATTCATATAAAATAATAATTAATAATTTAATAACTCTGTGCCGTGTTGTGATTGTGACGTTACTTGATTCTGCCTGCACTGCTCTGACCTGACTTGACTACTGCAATTTTTTTTTTTTTGAATTTTTACAACAAAATACAATTTTTTTTTTTTTAACATATGCAATACACCAACAACACGCACAAGAAGACACCAACAAGTATATTGGCAGTGGCACTGGAAGGAAGGAAAAAAAAATGGTGGAAAATAATTAATAATGCGTGTGTGTGTTGTTGCGCCTGCGAGGTGTGGTATTTTGCTTGTTTTCTGCTCTGTGTGGTAATATTGCATGGTGTAGTGCAATTGTTTGGGATAAAATTTTTATATAATGTTGATAAAAGTTAGATCGGAATGGCGAAATGAACGTTTATATGTAAAAAAAAATTTTATGAGGGAAAAAAATTGTGGACAATCGGAAAACAGAAATATTATCACAAACAAATAGAATAGAATACAAATAATAATATAAAAATTTTATATATTTTAATTTTGTTGTTTTTTTTTAATAATAACACAATAAAAAAAATTTAAATTAATTACAACAACAACAACAACAACAACAATATAACGCATATTAAGGTGGATTTCCTTATGCGAGCTGTGGGAGAAAAAATGGCGATGCCTATATAAAATTTTTTCCCCGAGAGATATTTTCCCTCCCGGAGAAATTTACCCGCGAGTTAAATTAACTTTAACTTTTTCCCCGGGCTCTCGGGTATTTTGAGATTGTTTAACACATACATTCAATCATTCAATTGAATTTAAAAAAAAAATAAATATGTTTTCGTATATAAATAACACATATACATATATAGCAAATAAAAATTTTACCCGTAAATGGAAATCGTCTGTGAGCGAAAATGAAAAATACTCCCACACCCGCTGGGATTTCCTCGCATAAGGAAATCCACCTTTATTCGGGAGAAAAAATGGCGATTCCTATATAAATTTTTTCCCCGAGAGATATTTTCCCTCCCGGGGAAATTTACCTGCAGCCGGCTGCACAAGCGAAGCACGAATCCCCGGGGTCAAGTTCGAACATTAAAATATTGCCGCAGATGATTCACAAGCGAGAGTATTTTGTGCGAACGTTTTTTGTATGTAGTTGTTTTGTTATCGGTGATTTACCAACAAACAAAATTTTATTTATATAAAAAAAATGAATTATTTAAATGTGTTAGTGAGGTGAGGTGTAAAAAGTTAAAGTTAACTTAACTTTTTAAGCCTCGATTTCTATGAAAATATTTTATTTATCACAAATATGATATTTGTGATATAAAAAAAAATGTGCTTTTTCTGAAATTTATTTTCCCTGGATAAAAAAACCGAAATTTAATAATAAATACCAATTGCTGTTAAATAATTCCATTTTTTATTAGTTTGTAAATTAACTGGATCTTTTATTATTATGAAATTAAATCATAAAAATTAAATAAAATGTAAATAAAATGAAAAATGAATATTGGACAACGGTCAGCCGACGGCAATAGAAGAAAAAATATCAAAGTCCGCCGTCAGTCCGCCGTCCAATATTCATAAAAAGCACCGCCATTGAAATGCATGTATTTTCAATTTGACATTTGCCGTCGTCTGCCGTCGGCATGTCATGAAAAGCATTACTTTATTGAGTGCGGGGAAAATACGCGCAGGCAAATTTGTTGTTGTATTTTACATGTAAAAAAAAAACTCACACCTTCGTTCTTCGCTTGTGCAGCCGGCTTCAATGTGCGTTTACATTTCCGCGGATTTTCTTCCCTCCGCCCGTTTTTTTTTGCATTCGTATTTTAAAACTATTTTTATTTTATTTTTACCACCCCAAAGATAGATTCAATTTAACAATGAAAGGCGAAAAAAAGTTAAAAAAGTAAAAAAAGTTAAAGGAAACGCTCGAGAATATTCCGACGATAAAAGTTATAAATTGTTTTTTTTATTTCATTTAAAAAAAAAAAAACTCTCCAAAAAATATTTAATTTAATATATAAAAATCCTCCGAATGCATACAATCCGCGGACAGAAATTCGCCAATTGTAAACGTACCTTGAATGTGAACATTTTACAAGACGGCTTTACGCGAAAAGTTGGGGCCCGCACACATGCAGACTGATTTGAAATCAGGCCATCAAAACCACTATATAAGGAACTGACACAATAAAATTTCGGATAGTCTTTTGAAGATTTCCTCCTCCACTTATGTTAAATTTGTTTTTTCCTTTGGATCCAGCAGCCGTACCGACGCGAAAAACCCATCCCCGGGCCAACAAGTGCCAACATTAAACATTATTTCCCCACAGATGATCACCACCGCAGCGAGGTTTTATTTTCCTCGAGTATTTTTCGTATGTAATTATTGTTTTGTTTTCATCGGTAATTTATCAACAAACACAATATTATTTTTAACAAACAAAATATTAATAAGTTGAATGTGTGTTATAGTGAGGTGAGGTGTGTAAAAATGTTAATGTTAATTTAAACTTTTTGTAGATACGCGGGGGTAAATACGCGCAGGTAAATTTGTTATTGTATTTTACATGTAAAATTAAAAACTCACACCTTCGTTCTTCGCTTATTGTGCAACTGCGGCTTGGTAATACAAAACAAAAATTATACTCGCTTGGCTAGTATAATTATTACTGTATATATAGTGAGGAAAATTACACTTGCCCGTGGGTAATTTCTTAAAATGACTATTCTTTAAGCGAAAAATGTATGATTTTGATATGGTATCAAGTTGTTTAGGACCTTACCCTATGACTATGCGAACCGCACGTAGTTTATCCGCATCAGATTTTAATTCCGGATGCGATGAATTAAAAAAATTTTTTTTTTCATTACAAATTTCCCCTCCTTGCCCCGGGTATTGTACCGCGGTATAGTAACTTCAAAAAAACACAAAAATTGTTTGGGTTAGGAGGAGCGGGTTGACTTTTTAAAATAGAAATTGCGGCAGATTTGGACTTTGACGGATTTTTACAATTTTCAATTGTCCCGTCCTGCGGAGTAGGATAGGGAGAAGTGGGGGGGGGGGCTCAGTCCCGAATAAATGTTACGGGAGGAGTAAGTGTGTATAAAAGTTAAACAGTTTCACACCACCAAAATTTCCTTCCGGAGATCAAATTTTAAATTTATCTATACAAACGTCCTCCCCCCCCCCTACCCCCCTCCAGGGAGAGGGGTTGTTCGGAAACTAAAAAGTAAAATTTGTTCCGCGGGGTAAAGTCCATCTTAACAACTGTTCAATCAAATTTTATCTTCACTTTTAAAAACTTGAACTTGATTTGTTTTCTTTTTCTATCCCATATCTCATATAAATGTAATTGAATAATAATATTCATGGTATAATGCGTTCTATCCACTATCTATTCTTCGGACGGGTGCATGGAAAATGAATAGTGCAAAGTGCAGTCGATTTGGAAACGAGACGAAGAAAAACGAACCTTAAAAAATAATTCAAATATTTTTTTTTATACCAACAAAAATTCAACGTTTGCGGCGTTTTAATTTGTTGTTTTTTTATTAATATTTTTGGGGGTGGTTTTCCGTTAATTATATATTAATAAACGATATATCAAAAAACTAATCAAATTTAAAAGAAAAAACATGTAAAAACTCGTGTAAAAAGGATTGTGGTTTATAAAGAATTTGAATTCATGAAACGCATGGAATAAATTTAAATATAATTGGAATAAAAAAAAATAAACTGGAGGGGAAAACCATAAATAAATTTTGATTTTCGCCATTTTCGCTCACATTCGCCGTACTATAAATTTTTTTTTTTTATTATGGACGGGACGGACGGGGACGAACTTTGGAAACTGAAAAAAAACCACGAATTTTATCATGCATGCTTGCTTTCTGCTATCTGCTTTGTTTTGATTAACCTCACCTCAGGACGACGGGTGATTTCAGATTTGTATTTTATATTCCTTCAACCAAGTCCAAAAGGTATATTTTCTTTTCTATTAATTAATTAATTATTTTCCCATTTATTTTACACAATTTAATCAATAATAATAACATTTTTTTTAATACATTTATTGTTATAATTTCAGTTTATTAGTGGTTAACGCAGTAATAAAATAAAGAAAAAAAAAAAAACATTTTTTATACCAACCTAATTTTCAAATACTGTAAATATATTTTTAATTTCTTTTTGGATTTTTGTCAAATTTCCAATTAATATAAATAAAAATATTTTTAGCTTATTAATACTGCCGTTTACTGATTGATCAATCGTTTGATATTGTGGCAGCGTGCAACAAATCACGTGTTATTATATTTTTAGTATATAAATTTTTGTTTTTTTGTTTTCATCACGTAAGTAAATTCGTTTAGCATATTTTTTATTGGTTGTATGATAAAAATTGATCATAATAAAAAAACTAATGACACAATTGATATTGATATTTATACAGTTAAAAAAAATAACCGCAAATAGAATCCAATATCAACACAATGTCTGGCCGTGAAGGTGGTAAAAAGAAACCATTAAAAGCACCAAAAAAAGATTCAAAAGAAATGGACGATGAAGATGTTGCATTTAAAAATAAACAAAAAGAAGCACAAAAAGCAATGGATGCGGCCAAACAAAAAGCATCACAAAAAGGTCCATTAGTTAGCGGTGGAATTAAAAAATCAGGAAAAAAATGATCAAAACATCACATCACAACCACTCACCACTCTCACAAATAAATGTGTATTTGTATATATATAATACAATCCAATCTACCGTATGATTTGATTTGATTTGGAAAGATTGGCCATTATTATTTTGGAAAGAACTTTCTTAAATTCTCAATATAATAATAATAATTTTTTTTTTGACCCACCAAAAACAACTATATACATTTGTTTATTATACCTGTTGCTTCATGTGTTTTTTTTCTCTAACTTAAATATCACAATAATTTAAATAAGTTTTTTAATAAAAATAAAAAATAAAATGTAAAATTAATAAAATATTAAAAAATTAAAAAAAAATTTATTCAAAAAAAAAATGGATTTCACCGAAAGAGGGAGTGTTTTTTTTTTTTTAACGAAAACAAAAAGAAAATCAAACGCTACTATCGCCGCCATTTTAAAAAAAAATCATTTGATTTTGCATTGGTGTGAAAAATAAAAAAAAAAGCTTTTTTTTTTTAAAAAAAAAAATGATGCAGCAGCACTGGCCGATCAGTCAGCACTTCAGCAGAGCACGGCACTCGGCAGCGGTATATTATAAAAGAATAATATTCATATTTCATAATCGTAGTGGTGCGGTAGTAATGAATTGAATTGAATTGGATGATGATGATTTGTGGAGAAGAAGCAGGTCTATTATTATTATATATCTATTATTTTCGCAGCAGCAAGCAATAAAAGAAGTGTAGCAGAGCAATTTTATATATATTTGTATATATGCAGTAAATAAGGTGTATTAGGAATTATATTAATAAATAAAAAAAAAGAAAAAAAAAATAACCAATCCACTGATTAACAATTCCACTATTGGTTACACAAAGTGGAATTCCATATCATTCACAGAAAGAAAAACATTATTATACTTAAATAAAATAATAGTAATAAAGTATGTATTAAACATTGGAATAAGTATATGTAAATTAAATTTTTTTTTAATTTTCTCTGTATTTTCTTTTGACCACATTTCAGAAGTTCATATTTGGATTTATTTGGGGGGATATTGCCGTGCGCGTGTGATTTTTGTTTTTTTGGTAGCCAAAATTAAAAATGCCGAATAAAAAAATTAAAACTTTTGTCATTGGTGATTATGTATTTGCAAAAGTGAAAGGATATGCACCATGGCCAGCAAAGGTATATAAATATAAATATAAATTTAAAAATTTTTGGTATTCCATATAATCTTAATGTTATATATTTTTCGTTGGTTTTTTTTTTCTTTCATCATCTATCTATCTATTTATCTATCAACCACCATGCATAGATTACGAATATTGAAAAGAAAAAATATACTGTATATTTTTATGGAACTGGTGAAACGTAAGTAATTTTTATTATAATATTTCTATATATATAGGATTAAATTATTTAGTAAAAAACATATTTAGCGTTTAAGTGTAATTTAAGAAACATTTTTTTTTTACACCCATATTTAAACATACAAAATGTACTTACTTTACCAAATGAATTGATTCGATATACTTATGGAATTATACGATTTAACTTTAATATCGTTGATTTTTGGAAAAATAATTCAAAAAATTCCATTTGGAACATCTGAAAATTCAATTCCAATTTAATATAGGCATTTTTTTTTTATTTTCTTTTCTTTTACCCAGTACCGTACTGTACTGTCTATATATATTGCGTTGTCAGTTTTTATGTGGCAAAAAAACGAAAACGAAAAAAAAAAAAAGTGCAATTTTTACAATTAAAATACACTATGAATTGGGGTAGATTAAGTAAACAGACTATAATTATTCAATTTTTATGATATTAAATTGTTAAATTCTGATTAGTTTTTCTAAAAAATTCCATATTTTAATGGATTAATTTAGGATTTAAAATGGTGCATAATTTTTTTTTTTTATTATCATAAAAATTTGGTGTGTATGCACTACGCGCACACATACACACTATAAAAAGTTATTGAGTTTGAAAAAAAAAAAAAAATGGCGTCCTTTTTTTTTTTCTTTATATATTATATATGGATGGTTAAAGCCAAAGGTGGAATCACAGAAAAAAAAAAATCATTTGGTAGTTATACGTTATACAAAAAAAAAAAAAAAAAACAATCCCATATTTTACTTCCTAATTTTCTTTCTTTGTTCTTATTAATTAGTTGTATATGTTAATTAATTAATTAATTATAATTTTATTTGAATTTTTTATATGTATAACAATTATATTATTTGTATGTAATATAGTAAGCAGGACCGTCCGTATCGCATTCCGCACTATATGTAATGTATAGAAATTCAATGGCACACGTGGCGGGATTTTCGTACTTAATCATTTTGTGTCAATAATAATCGTAATTAACTCCCACCTTCCTTCTGTGCAACACACTCTTCTACTAAACACATATAGGTTTAGATTGAACAAAGGAAAACAGAATATTATTTTATTAAAAATATCCTTTTAATAAGGGTTGCATTTTTTTTGCAACATGCAGTATTTTTCCACACACACACACAGTGTGACAGAGGGCATTTTTTGTTTTTGTTTGAGCGTCAAGGCGTCCGTCAACGTATTTTTTTTTTTATTTTTTTTTTGTATGTCCGATAAATAATAATTTTTTAAAAAGTAGAATTTTCAATCGAGAAAAGAAAATATCATAAGTTAATCCAGATCAATGTGACCGCATTCTGGGTCGATCAATCACTGAGTTGATCCTATGTTGCTATGTTGAGCGGATTTCAGTGCCAGGGATGAATCAATTGTCCCGTCTTTCATATATGATATCGCACCTTACTGCTTTAACCCAAGCAAAACTCCTTCAAATAAAAACCCGCCCGTGAGCTGCCATTTTTGATGGATATAGAGTTTTTGAAGATTTTAATCGTTTCCCGATGATGCTGACTTCAATGAGTCAGCCGCTGAACATTGAGATCTATAAGAGTTTCCAGTGGTACATTTCCTGTATCATAATTCTTTCTCTTGATCCCATCCATTGCAGTTGTTTTCCGTTCCCTTTGACAAGATCCAGGACCTTCCGGTATCCATTTTTTTTTCTTCATATCTGGACCCCTTTTCGTAACTCGTTTCGAGTAACTCGTTATCTCGGAAGCATCTATTTTTGAAGGGAATCCGGCCGAACTGTTAACCAGAAAGAAACGGACGACCGGTTACCCTGATTCGTATGCGCTCGAAATCCCGACTTAGGTACACACAACACACTTTGGCCGACACTTGTATGTCCCGTCTTTCATAAACGATATTACCTCTCTGTTGCATTGAATGTGTTCTAGTCATTAGTGCATTAATTAGGACCATCATCTCCGACTGGTTTCATGATTTTGACATGTGTTTTTGATTGATTGGTTTGGGTTTGTTAAACCGTAAAGGTTTCACTCACACACACATACACACACACTCTGTCCCCGCAATCCCACAATCCCACCAACCTTCGTCCAGTCCCGCCATTCAAAGGTGTATCTAGCAATGCTACCTTGCTGTACCTCTTTTCCTGTGTAGCCCTACGTTTCCGGTGTGTGAACTTATCTGAAGTGATTAATTTCACCGGGCTGCAAGGGGCAGAAAACGTGAGGAACTGGGGCAGTTATCAGTATGGTACGCCGCAGGGCACGAACCGTTTAACAACTGCATCTGCATACAAAACGCAGAAGTCCATATCAGAAATATTCAGACTCTGTAACAAAACAAAAGAGAAGATGACGTCTTCAGCTACCTCAGTTCGGCCCGTTTTCTGTCCCTTGCAGTTTCCAGCCCGGTGAAATTAACCACTTCAGATAACTGCACCCCGGGAACCGGGAGCCTATAGGAGAAGAGGTCCAGGGTAGCCTGGATATCGTCCTGCAGTTATTTTTGCACCCTCACCTTCGACGCTCTCATACACTTTCGCGGACGTTAAGTTGGATTTCGTCGGTGGTTCCGCTATCTTCATATCATCCAACGAAAGTAATAGAGTGCTCACGGTTCAGCGTCCATGCCGAACATGTCTCCGAAGAGGATGGATTTCCCGATTCGAGTCTGTGTTCCTCCACCTCAGGTATTTAATCCTAAATGATTTTGTTCTCTATTAATTTTTGTTTTCGCATTTTTAGTTTTTGCAGCTTAGCTGCGCATTCCCAGGATGCATTCTTGTGGGTTGCCTCATCACCACGTGGAGGTGTAAACACCCCAAACACTTGAAGATGATGGAATGAGAATCTCCATGACCGCGAAGTCAGTCTTTAACTCTTTCCACCATCCCGCTATAGCAACCTAACTTATTTACCAACTTAGGGGTTTTTTAAGTTTGTTAGAACCATCAACTATTTTTTTTTTTTTTTCAAATAATCAAATCCTACACTAGGATATTTCTAGGTATATTGAAATTTAATTGGTAATTTAACATACGGATAATTATAAAAATTAATTTATCATTAAATAGTTTGATTAAATGATAAATTTCCAAAAACATTATCCAATATAGAACACGATTGTGAAAAGTTAAACCGATGAGTGTAGATTTTTAAAAAAGTTTTACTTTACTACATTCTAGCGATGCTTTCATACACATTTTTTTTTTTTTTTCAAAAACAAAATAATTTTCCCCGCGCGATTAATTGATTGATTTATTTTTAAAAATGTTTCTCTTTTAACTTTAGCGGTTACCTTAAAATTGAAGATCTTTTTCATTTTAATGAGAAAAAAAATGTATTCATAAATGATAAGGCTAAGAAAAAACCACATTTTAATGAGGCCGTTGATCAAATAGTAGCCGAAATTAATAACGATGATGATGAAAATATTCAAGTGAATTCTGGTGGTGCAGTGATGAATGATGATGATGATTATGATGATACAGCTACATTTAATGATACAGCTACATTGAATAATACTACAGTGAATGATGATCAACAAAATAATTTGTCATCGTCGTCGTTGTCGGCTGCTGTTGCTGTTGCTCCTGTCGTCGCCGTCGTCCAACAACCGGCACCTGCACCAGCACCAACACCAACACCATCATCAACATCAACAACAAGAAATGTTAAGGATACTGTTACTGACACTGTTCGACCTCAAACTCTTCGTCGTACACTGTTGGAGAAATACAATAGAGAAAATGAAGCAGCTAAAATGAGTGCAATACCACCACCATTGGAAGAAAATGATCAAAATATTTTGATGGTCGATACGGAAGATGACGGTGAACAAAGTGTAATATCATTGGATAGTAGCAGTACTGATGATGTTGAAGAATTACAACCAGAACAACAAGAACCGGAACAGGAACAGGAACCAGAACTAGAACCAGAACAAGCACAAGAACTGGAACAAGAACTGGAACAAGAACTAGAACAAGTACTAGAACAAGAAGAAGAAGAAGAACCCGAACCAGTACCCGAAAGTTTTGTTAGAAACCGTATGACATTCGATGATATGCCAACCTACCCAGTGCAGCAAAGGCAGGTTACGGCTACGAACACCGATGCAGTTAACAGAGTAATCAATAAATCGAATCCAAGTGGATCTAATCAACAGGCTGATCAAATGATTGCATCAGATCATAATATGCCAACAATATTATTGGTACATAGCGATAGTGATTTCAGTGTGAGTGATGGTGCTGCTGGTGTTGATGGTTCTAATGATTCTGGTGATGATTCTGGTGCTGATGGTTCTCTAGCTGATGATTCTGTAGCTGATGGTTCTGGTGCAGTTGATGGTTCTGGTGCAGCTGATGGTTCTGGTGCAGCTGATGGTTCTGGTGCCGCTGGTGCCGCTGCTGCTGGTGACGGCGATGGTATTTACGTTGATTATCGTAATCAAAATTTAAATGATGATGATGATGATGATGATCATGATAATGATAATGATGATAATTACAATGATATATTGGATGAAGGTGAATTTGAGAGTGCTGCCGAAAAAGAACATCGTGATAGCATAAATATGAAAATTATAAAAGATATGTTGGATGAATTGAATGTTAAATTAGATACGGATCAAATAAAATGTAAAAATGTAATTGATCGTAAAACATTGTATATGTTCGCTCGATTGGCACAAAAAATGGCTGATAAATCAAATGGGACTGTAAGTATTCAATTGTTTTTTTTTTTCATTTATTGTGTGTGTGTATTTTGGTTTTTCCGAATCCGAGAATGGTGGAAGGTCCTTTTCCATGTTTATTCTCTATAGAGTTGACCGATGTCCAAGTGTGGACGGCTTGAACCGGTCTAGGTCTAGGGTTCTTAGCCCGGGCATGCCTCCGTTGCCATTGACGACCTTGTTCACTGGATCTGGATATGTATCGAATTCAGTCCAAGTAGTTTTTCCGTAGGACAACTTCGAAATGCCCCGGTTGCGCATGCTCAAATGGCTTGTTTTGCAACTTATTTAAAGACCCCCAGTGACCCCATACACTGCGACACATATGGTCTTCTATTCTAATACTCCTCAAAACATAATTATAACGTATTTAAACGTATTTAAAAAAATGCTGCCAGTCAAACACCGGTAACAAGAACTACGCGTATGCCAAGTTGGCCAAGTTGTAAGGGGGCCTTAAATTTATCATCATTTAACTCCTCCATACGATTTTAACAAACCCGTAAAATGATGTTCAAATTCATTTCCAATTTCCAACACGATTGGATTTGTATGGGAACTCCTCGGTGGGATGGGATCAGGAAAAAAACAATTTTATGATGCAATTTTGTGTAGAGAATAAAAATGAAGCATACCTTAGCATAGAAGAAATTTATGGACTAATTACGACCATTTTGGAGTAAATCCCAACGGAACGGAATGGGAATGGATCGGGTTGGGATCAGAAAAAATCCCCGAAATAAAATTTGAATATTTTACCAAATTTTCCGACCCATACGTAAAAAAATTGGCCGCGCCAGTCCACCAGTCCAGCCCGATAAAGCTTTACTTGTGTCAAATTCTTACTGACCGAAAACCAACCAACCATCCTTCGATTGTGATGTATAATCGAACCAGACTCCGCTTGGTCATCCCCTGGTTTCCGTACCTCCCATTAACTGACCTACCCAAAGTTTTTGCCAATCCTAGGGTTTTGTCCAGATTCATTTCATTTCAGAATATGGAAGTGTCCGTCGTTATTTGTCAAGTATCTGTTTTTTTTGTTTTTTAAAGGGAATCTGTCCCATTTGACTCTAGGGGAGGAATAAACGTCCAATTTTACCCGTCCATCTTATGCTCTTCAAAAAGCCGAACATTTGCACACAAAGCCGTTTTTTAATCCTCCATAGACAGACCGAGCCTACCGAGTCACAGATGCTTGGCAAGGACACTTCATCCATAAGAATTTTCATTCTCACAAGATGATGCTGGAAGCTTTCAGATGTGATGGCCACCAGATTTTGTGTTTTGAGTTCCCCGCGCCATCGTAAGAACACCCCGATTGGTTTTTCCCACTCACAAACTTGCGTTTTGTAGATTGTCTCTGAGTTCTCTTGTCCATCTTCTTTTTGCTGATGTTAGGAAGTAATCGGGTTCATGTGGTTTTGTCCATGTAAATGTGATTGCGTTTGCTAGACCTTGAAGAGCCCGCATTCCAGCTCCACGACCCATTCCATTCATACTCGCACTCGCAGGATGCATTCTCGCGAGTTGCGAACGCGATCTCCCTAACATGGAGGTGTAACTCCAAACACTTGGATGGATGATGAACTGAGAATCGCCATGTCCAGCCCAATCGGCCTACCCAGCCAAATACAATAAAAATCCTCTAAAAATCAATCGCAAGTTTTTCACATTTTAAGATATTTTATCATACAACATTATAAAGTGGTTCTGTAGAGAGATGGAGATAGAGAGAGAGAGAGAAGTAGCAGGTAACGTCTCCCCCCCCCCCCCCCGGGGTGACGGCCGTGAACAACTACTAAAAGGAAGCCCCCCGTCAAGTCTGTCGGTAACCATCTGGAAGATGGGAAAACTGGCATAAAATTCGGAATTTGGATTTATTAATACAATAATTTTTATAATTAAAAATTTTATTTGTTTTGCTATCCATCAGAAAACGGTAGTTTATGATATGGTAAAGGCTATGAAAAAGCGACCAAATTTACCACCTGTTGTAAGTCGCAGTGGTCGAACAATAAGACCAAAAAGACGGTAAGTAACCAAAAAAAAAAAAACTATTAATAAATTATTGAACTCTTCCTGAAAGATGATGTCAATTTACATACTATTTATTTACAGTTATGATGCATCACCATCACCATTATTGGGAGACGATGCTGATGGTCCCGTAGATGCAAAAATACCGGTAAGAAATTTTGAAAAAATGGAAATGTTGAATTGGAATTTTACTTTTATTTAATTTTATTATTAGAATGAACAAACACCAAGACCAGAAATGGGACGAATGCCAATACCAGGACATCGATCAAAACGGCGACATCCAACCGGTCCAATTCCACAAATTCCAGAACATCGTGCAAGACGGGAACTTATACCAGGTATGTGTAAGGTGTTCAGGTGTGTGATTGTTTGTGTGGGTGTGTATGTATGTATGTATCACAGCGACTTCCTTCCATTGCGTTCTTGATGTTCGCAAAATAATCCAGTTTCTCGTCTATGGGCTCTTCGCCATACTCCTACTGTACGGTTTTGATCCCACAAACTCCTAAGGGACGTAACCCCCTTAGCTAGAACGTCTTCATCCTATTTTCCAGTTCCATCGCTGACAGCTTCCAGCAGTTCCAGTTCCAGAAAATAATGTCAATTTTTTTTTCTGAAAATCTTAAGTAACCTTGGACCTTGGATCGACACAAATAAATAAGGGAATATATCCCGATGAATCAAAACTGCAACGCATAAAAATCATCCTAAACCATACGATAAAGGACTGAACGAGGAGATTCGACGTAGCCTGAACAATGAACATGATACAGAGGTTTTATGCCGGGGTTTGCCAATTTTTTGGCCCTTTTTTTTAACGAAGGAGGGGAAATCTTGCATAGACACTCCCGAAGACGCGTGTCAGATTCTTACTGACTAAAATCCCTCCGACTCCGGCTGCGGTATCGAATCGAATCAGACCATACTTGGGCCCCTTTTTCGGTACCTCCGATTGACACCTACTCAGTTTGCCACCCAGGCAAACTCCCCGATTGCTCATCGAATATGGAAGTGTCCCTCCCTATTATCTCAAGCATCTCCTTGAAGGGTATCCTTCCCAGCTCACTCTCTGCGAGGAACCGGTGCCCGGTCACCACCCCCCATCCCATGTATGCTCTCTGCAAAGCCGGACATATTTTTATTTTTCGGCCTCCCCTTTGCCATGGTTTTCCCATGCAATGCTTGCTTGGGGATTGAGTGTGTTAGACCGTGTCGGTCCCGCATTCTCCACCCGCAATCCCTCCATCCTCATCTGAAGAATTACTAGGTATTTCTACCCCGTATCTCTTCTCGTGTTGCCCCCCCCCCCCCCCTTCCGGTGTGGAGTTTTCTGAAGTTAAAACTTCAGCGTGCTTGCCACTGCCATCCACCACTGGCAGCTCCCAGCAGTTTTTGCCGCGCCGCTTTCCTCCTATCCGCTTTAGTACGCTTTCGCTGACGACGAGTGGCCAATTCGGATCGCGGACACGTGATCTTCAAACTTCCCATTTCAAGTAATAATTAAAAAAAAAAAATATTTGATTTTATTATTGTTTTTAAATAACCAGAAAATGAACGTATTGCCGCTGCTGCTGCTGCTGCTGCTGCAGCTGCTGCTGCTCATGTTGCCGCTGAGCATCGTCAACGTGTTGAACCGGCATTACTGTTGAGATTAACGCCCGAATTACAAGCGGAAATGGATTTATTAAAATTAGATCATTGTATAAAACAAACGGTACAGCTGACGATTGCGAATCCCGATCGATGTATGAAATATTTACGGGAATATAAACATTTAGTTTTAACAACAAGTTTATTGAAAAAACATCCACATTGCGTTGAAACAATTAAACGATTACGTGGTTATGTTGGTAACATAAACGATTGGATATTCTCACAAGAGGAAAAAGTTTTATTTATGCATAAAGCATTTAAAATACGTACCGAAGCGGAAACGATTTATAATCGATTTAAGGTGAGTTTATTTTTTTTGGAATTGGAATTGTTAATTTATTAAGTCCACATGAGAGTTTTGTTTTAAAATCGGATGTGGGAAATCATTTGGGAAAATTGAGTAGAATTGCACAGTTTAGCGGCAACTTATTCATTCCAAATTGTTCTAGGGGTTCTATCCTCATCGGTTATACTATCCGTTACAAGCTCAACGGAACTAAATACGGTTTCTGCAGCCAGTAACGAACTAAATAATTGAACGGTTCATTCCACGAAGCGGGTTTAAATTTACCGCTCGGCACTATTTTTTAATTTAAAATTGTCCCATAAGAAATTTTTACCTCGTTCGCCACAGCTGAACACAACGCGGAAGAGTATATGCCAATAAGTTGCTAAGAACAAAAGTTGATCAAGATAGGGGGACCCCTAACCAGTTGGCGGCATACTCAAAATCATATAAATTTTAACTAAGCCGCTGAAACTGCAGCAGTTTTACCGATCATTTAATATCTTTATTGAGTACCATTCCATTTATTAAAGTATTGTCCATTGGAAGCTACAACATTTGCCCATCTGTCTGGTTGTGCGGTTGTGGATTCCATCCCAAAAGAACTTCTCTCTCCGGCTCCGGTGGTGGTGAAGAACGAATGAATCGAGCCAATTTTTTTTTTTTGTTTTTTTGATACCCTGTTCTGAAGTGAAGTGGATTCCGTCCACGGTGAGGGCATTCTGAATTGATCTGAACAAGTATAGTAATCAGCAGCAGGAGTTAGAGGTCTGGGATATTAGGCGCGGGTGAGGTAGAATTTCCCACCCACTGTTCTTGCAAATAGTTTTGAACCGGTCTTTAAACATCTGGCGGCCGAGCATTGTCATGATGGAAAATTATGGATTCGTGTCTGGTGTCTGGCATATTCTGGTCGTTTTTCCGCAATCGCACTCTTCAAACGAATTAATTGTGTTCGCGTAGAAGTGGTCCCCTTTGATCGTCTGACCCAATTTCAACAGTTTATAATACAACACATACCCTTCTGATCCCACCAAATACAGAGTTGGTTGACCGGGCTTCACATAGCCGGATTTCTTGCGCTTGGGTATTATATCGTAATGAATCCATTTTTCATCACCAGTCCGACACCAGCCCAAAAAATCGACATTATTATAATGAAAGGTCCCAATAGAAGTTTTACTTCTTGCATCGTAAGAGTGTTTTTCACAATTATCTTAGGATTCATGTTGGATTCATGCTGCTGTTGTTTGGTGTTAGAATTAATTTTATGATATTTGGATGGAAGATCAAGTCAGAATCAAGTGTTTTGAATCAAGTGGTTCAGGATGTTTCTTGAGTCTTGCGAGTAGTTACACGAGGAGGAGGTGATAAAACATACACGATGGGGGTAAACTCTTGAAGATTTTAATCCCTCCGCATTTTTATTATTATTATTATTATTAATTTTAATGTTTTATTTATTTTGTTTTGTTGTTTGTTTGTTTGTTTTTCAGGTTCTTTTCAAATTCGATGGAAATGGACGTTTTTGGGACAATTTTATGGATGAAGTTGAAAAATATAATCGTTATGTTTTACCTCGTGATCCAGCCCAATTTCCAGTTGTAATTCGTCGATCAAACAACAATCACGATCCATGTAATTGATAAATAATTGATAAATAAATTTATTCCTCAATCATAAATTCTCATCCAATCATCCATCACCATTATACTTATGTATGATCGATCTCTCGATCCGATTATTATTATTGGCATTACATTAATTTTAATTTTAATTTGAATTATTAATTTGGATCAGTTAAATATTGGATTATTATTATAATTATTATTATTATGATTTTGATTAACAAATAAACATACAAAAAAAGAAAAATAAAACACACAAACAATCAATCAGAATTCATAAATTGATGATTACATAAAAATATAACAAAACAAAAAAAAAAAAAATTGGTTTCTTTGTTTGTTTTCTTGATTCTTTTTTATTTCATTTTTTTTTTGCAGACCGAATTCTATTGAATAGAGGAGCTTTAAGAGGAAATTAAATATTCAAAAATTTTTATGTACTCTATATAGAAAAAACAAAAGAGTATCAAACCGCAACAGCAACAGCAACAACTTTAGACGAACAACACGGCAACATGCAACATAAATTTAATTAATTAATTAATTAATTAATTAATTAAAATATATTAATCATTTATATAATATTCTTAATATTATAAAATTATAATTACTCTTTTTAGGATATAAAAAAAGAAAATAAAAATAAAATTTTCATTGGCTTTTACGTTCATAAAATTAAAAAAAAAAAAAAACACAAAAACAATTAAAAAACAATAAAAAAACAATTTTAAATATCCATTTTTGAATCTTAGAATTATAATTAAAAAAAAAAAAAAATTATCATATATTAAATAATCTCTATATAAATATAATAATAAATAATTAGATTTTTGATTTACAAATGGAACCATCACCACCACCTCATCCACCTCATTTCTCCTCGTGGTGGTGCGGATCCTCCCGATTTGTAGCGTGTTGCTGTGCATAGTGAGTTCCATTGAATTGAATTGTCAAGGCAAAAGCGACTATGTCCAAAATAACAGTTGGTCAGGATAGGGTCCATTAATAAGGTGGCATTTAAATTCAACTTCAGTTTAGCGGCTACTCCCGGACCCCGGGAAATAACGGTGTCATTTGATGTTACTTCGTAATTTATATAACATCCATAACTCAAAAACTAAGGGCTAAAACGTTCTGAAACCAATTTATTCGGATTTAGCATCCCTTAAAGCATAAGTATGCAAGTTTTCAGCCCGCTAGCTCAAACTTAAAGTATTCGGTGAAAAATCCATTTTTTCATAAGGGGTTAGTATAGCAAAACTTTGGGAAATCTTTGTCGGGCCATAACTCAAAAACTAAGGACTAAAACGTTCTGAAACCAATTTATTCGGATTTAGCATCCCTTAAAGCACAAGTATGCAAGTTTTCAGCCCGCTAGCTCAAACTTAAAGTATTCGGTGAAAAATCCATTTTTTCATAAGGGGTTAGTATAGCAAAACTTTGGGAAATCTTTGTCGGGCCATAACTCAAAAACTAAGTGCTAAAACGTTCTGAAACCAATTTATTCGGATTTAGCATCCCTTAAAGCATAAGTATGCAAGTTTTCAGCCCGCTAGCCCAAACTTAAAGTATTTGGTGAAAAATCCATTTTTTCATAAGGGGTTAGTATAGCAAAACTTTGGGAAATCTCTGTCGGGCCATAACTCAAAAACTAAGGGCTAAAACGTTCTGAAACCTATTTATTCGGATTTAGCATCCCTTAAAGCATAAGTATGCAAGTTTTCAGCCCGCTAGCCCAAACTTAAAGTATTTGGTGAAAAATCCATTTTTTCATAAGGGGTTAGTATAGCAAAACTTTGGGAAATCTTTGTCGGGCCATAACTCAAAAACTAAGTGCTAAAACGTTCTGAAACCTATTTATTCGGATTTCGCATCCCTTAAAGCATAAGTATGCAAGTTTTCAGCCCGCTAGCCCAAACTTAAAGTATTTGGTGAAAAATCCATTTTTTCATAAGGGGTTAGTATAGCGAAACATTGGGAAATCTTTGTCGGGCCATAACTCAAAAACTAAGTGCTAAAACGTTCTGAAACCTATTTATTCGGATTTAACATCCCTTAAAGCATAAGTATGCAAGTTTTCAGCCCGCTAGCCCAAACTTAAAGTATTTGGTGAAAAATCCATTTTTTCATAAGGGGTTAGTATAGCGAAACATTGGGAAATCTTTGTCGGGCCATAACTCAAAAACTAAGTGCTAAAACGTTCTGAAACCTATTTATTCGGATTTAACATCCCTTAAAGCATAAGTATGCAAGTTTTCAGCCCGCTAGCTCAAACTTAAAGTATTCGGTGAAAAATCCATTTTTTCATAAGGGGTTAGTATAGCAAAACTTTGGGAAATCTTTGTCGGGCCATAACTCAAAAACTAAGTGCTAAAACGTTCTGAAACCTATTTATTCGGATTTAACATCCCTTAAAGCATAAGTATGCAAGTTTTCAGCCCGCTAGCTCAAACTTAAAGTATTCGGTGAAAAATCCATTTTTTCATAAGGGGTTAGTATAGCAAACCTTTGGGAAATCTTTGTCGGGCCATAACTCAAAAACTAAGGGCTAAAACGTTCTGAAACCCATTTATTCGGATTTAGCATCCCTTAAAGCATAAGTATACAAGTTTTCAGCCCGATAGCTCAAACTTAAGGTTTTCGGTGAAAAATCCATTTTTTCATAAGGGGTTAGTATAGCAAACCTTTGGGAAATCTTTGTCGGGCCATAACTCAAAAACTAAAGGCTAACACGTTCTGAAACCTATTTATTCGGATTTAACATCCCTTAAAGCATAAGTATGCAAGTTTTCAGCCCGCTAGCTCAAACTTAAAGTATTCGGTGAAAAATCCATTTTTTCATAAGGGGTTAGTATAGCAAACCTTTGGGAAATCTTTGTCGGGCCATAACTCAAAAACTAAGTGCTAAAACGTTCTGAAACCTATTTATTCGGATTTAACATCCCTTAAAGCATAAGTATGCAAGTTTTCAGCCCGCTAGCTCAAACTTAAAGTATTCGGTGAAAAATCCATTTTTTCATAAGGGGTTAGTATAGCAAACCTTTGGGAAATCTTTGTCGGGCCATAACTCAAAAACTAAGGGCTAAAACGTTCTGAAACCCATTTATTCGGATTTAGCATCCCTTAAAGCATAAGTATACAAGTTTTCAGCCCGATAGCTCAAACTTAAGGTTTTCAATGAAAAATCCATTTTTTCATAAGGGGTTAGTATAGCAAACCTTTGGGAAATCTTTGTCGGGCCATAACTCAAAAACTAAGGGCTAAAACGTTCTGAAACCCATTTATTCGGATTTAGCATCCCTTAAAGCATAAGTATACAAGTTTTCAGCCCGATAGCTCAAACTTAAGGTTTTCGGTGAAAAATCCATTTTTTCATAAGGGGTTAGTATAGCAAAACTTTGGGAAATCTTTGTCGGGCCATAACTCAAAAACTAAGTGCTAAAACGTTCTGAAACCTATTTATTCGGATTTAGCATCCCTTAAAGCATAGGTATGCAAGTTTTCAGCCCGCTAGCTCAAACTTAAAGTATTCGGTGAAAAATCCATTTTTTCATAAGGGGTTGGTATAGCAAAACTTTGGGAAATCTTTGTCGGGCCATATCTCAAAAACTAAGGGCTAAAACGTTCTGAAACCTATTAATTCTGATTTAGCATCCCAAGTTTTCAGCCCGCTAGGTCAAACTTAAAGTATTCGGTGAAAAATCCATTTTTTCATAAGGGGTTAGTATAGCAAAACTTTGGGAAATCTCTGTCGGGCCATAACTCAAAAACTAAGGGCTAAAACGTTCTGAAACCAATTTATTCTGATTTAGCATCCCTTAAAGCATAAGTATGCAAGTTTTCAGCCCGCTAGCTCAAACTTAAAGTATTCGGTGAAAAATCCATTTTTTCATAAGGGGTTAGTATAGCAAAACTTGGGGAAATCTTTGTTGGGCCATAACTCAAAAACTAAGTGCTAAAACGTTCTGAAACCTATTTATTCGGATTTAGCATCCCTTAAAGCATAAGTATGCAAGTTTTCAGCCCGCTAGCTCAAACTTAAAGTATTCGGTGAAAAATCCATTTTTTCATAAGGGGTTAGTATAGCAAAACTTTGGGAAATCTCTGTCGGGCCATAACTCAAAAACTAAGGGCTAAAACGTTCTGAAACCAATTTATTCTGATTTAGCATCCCTTAAAGCATAAGTATGCAAGTTTTCAGCCTGCTAGCTCAAACTTAAAGTATTCGGTGAAAAATCCATTTTTTCATAAGGGGGTACCCTTTTAAAACTTTGGGAAATCTTTGTCGGGCCATAACTCAAAAACTAAGGGCTAAAACGTTCTGAAACCTATTTATTCTGATTTAGCATCCCAAGTTTTCAGCCCGCTAGCTCAAACTTAAAGTATTCGGTGAAAAATCCATTTTTTCATAAGGGGTTAGTATAGCAAAACTTTGGGAAATCTTTGTCGGACCATAACTCAAAAACTAAAGGCTAAAACGTTCTGAAACCTATTTATTCGGATTTAGCATCCCTTAAAGCATAAGTATGCAAGTTTTCAGCCCGCTAGCTCAAACTTAAAGTATTCGGTGAAAAATCCATTTTTTCATAAGGGGTTAGTATAGCAAAACTTTGGGAAATCTTTGTCGGGCCATAACTCAAAAACTAAAGGCTAAAACGTTCTGAAACCTATTTATTCGGATTTAGCATCCCTTAAAGCATAAGTATGCAAGTTTTCAGCCCGCTAGCTCAAACTTAAAGTATTCGGTGAAAAATCCATTTTTTCATAAGGGGTTAGTATAGCAAAACTTTGGGAAATCTTTGTCGGGCCATAACTCAAAAACTAAGGGCTAAAACGTTCTGAAACCAATTTATTCGGATTTAGCATCCCTTAAAGCATAAGTATGCAAGTTTTCAGCCCGCTAGCTCAAACTTAAAGTATTCGGTGAAAAATCCATTTTTTCATAAGGGGTTAGTATAGCAAAACTTTGGGAAATCTTTGTCGGACCATAACTCAAAAACTAAAGGCTAAAACGTTCTGAAACCTATTTATTCGGATTTAGCATCCCTTAAAGCATAAGTATGCAAGTTTTCAGCCCGCTAGCTCAAACTTAAAGTATTCGGTGAAAAATCCATTTTTTCATAAGGGGTTAGTATAGCAAAACTTTGGGAAATCTTTGTCGGGCCATAACTCAAAAACTAAAGGCTAAAACGTTCTGAAACCTATTTATTCGGATTTAGCATCCCTTAAAGCATAAGTATGCAAGTTTTCAGCCCGCTAGCTCAAACTTAAAGTATTCGGTGAAAAATCCATTTTTTCATAAGGGGTTAGTATAGCAAAACTTTGGGAAATCTTTGTCGGGCCATAACTCAAAAACTAAGGGCTAAAACGTTCTGAAACCAATTTATTCGGATTTAGCATCCCTTAAAGCATAAGTATGCAAGTTTTCAGCCCGCTAGCTCAAACTTAAAGTATTCGGTGAAAAATCCATTTTTTCATAAGGGGTTAGTATAGCAAAACTTTGGGAAATCTTTGTCGGACCATAACTCAAAAACTAAAGGCTAAAACGTTCTGAAACCTATTTATTCGGATTTAGCATCCCTTAAAGCATAAGTATGCAAGTTTTCAGCCCGCTAGCTCAAACTTAAAGTATTCGGTGAAAAATCCATTTTTTCATAAGGGGTTAGTATAGCAAAACTTTGGGAAATCTTTGTCGGGCCATAACTCAAAAACTAAGGGCTAAAACGTTCTGAAACCAATTTATTCGGATTTAGCATCCCTTAAAGCATAAGTATGCAAGTTTTCAGCCCGCTAGCTCAAACTTAAAGTATTCGGTGAAAAATCCATTTTTTCATAAGGGGTTAGTATAGCAAAACTTTGGGAAATCTTTGTCGGACCATAACTCAAAAACTAAAGGCTAAAACGTTCTGAAACCTATTTATTCGGATTTAGCATCCCTTAAAGCATAAGTATGCAAGTTTTCAGCCCGCTAGCTCAAACTTAAAGTATTCGGTGAAAAATCCATTTTTTCATAAGGGGTTAGTATAGCAAAACTTTGGGAAATCTTTGTCGGGCCATAACTCAAAAACTAAGGGCTAAAACGTTCTGAAACCAATTTATTCGGATTTAGCATCCCTTAAAGCATAAGTATGCAAGTTTTCAGCCCGCTAGCTCAAACTTAAAGTATTCGGTGAAAAATCCATTTTTTCATAAGGGGTTAGTATAGCAAAACTTTGGGAAATCTTTGTCGGACCATAACTCAAAAACTAAAGGCTAAAACGTTCTGAAACCTATTTATTCGGATTTAGCATCCCTTAAAGCATAAGTATGCAAGTTTTCAGCCCGCTAGCTCAAACTTAAAGTATTCGGTGAAAAATCCATTTTTTCATAAGGGGTTAGTATAGCAAAACTTTGGGAAATCTTTGTCGGGCCATAACTCAAAAACTAAAGGCTAAAACGTTCTGAAACCTATTTATTCGGATTTAGCATCCCTTAAAGCATAAGTATGCAAGTTTTCAGCCCGCTAGCTCAAACTTAAAGTATTCGGTGAAAAATCCATTTTTTCATAAGGGGTTAGTATAGCAAAACTTTGGGAAATCTTTGTCGGACCATAACTCAAAAACTAAGGACTAAAACGTTCTGAAACCAATTTATTCGGATTTAGCATCCCTTAAAGCATAAGTATGCAAGTTTTCAGCCCGCTAGCTCAAACTTAAAGTATTCGGTGAAAAATCCATTTTTTCATAAGGGGTTAGTATAGCAAAACTTTGGGAAATCTTTGTCGGGCCATAACTCAAAAACTAAGGGCTAAAACGTTCTGAAACCAATTTATTCTGATTTAGCATCCCTTAAAGCATAAGTATGTAAGTTTTCAGCCCGCTAGCTCAAACTTAAAGTATTCGGTGAAAAATCCATTTTTTCATAAGGGGTTAGTATAGCAAAACTTTGGGAAATCTTTGTCGGGCCATAACTCAATAACTAAGGGCTAAAACGTTCTGAAACCAATTTATTCTGATTTAGCATCCCTTAAAGCATAAGTATGCAAGTTTTCAGCCCGCTAGCTCAAACTTAAAGTATTCGGTGAAAAATCCATTTTTTCATAAGGGGTTGGTATAGCAAAACTTTGGGAAATCTTTGTCGGGCCATATCTCAAAAACTAAGGGCTAAAACGTTCTGAAACCTATTAATTCTGATTTAGCATCCCAAGTTTTCAGCCCGCTAGGTCAAACTTAAAGTATTCGGTGAAAAATCCATTTTTTCATAAGGGGGTACCCTTTTAAAACTTTGGGAAATCTTTGTCGGGCCATAACTCAAAAACTAAGGGCTAAAACGTTCTGAAACCAATTTATTCTGATTTAGCATCCCTTAAAGCATAAGTATGCAAGTTTTCAGCCCGCTAGCTCAAACTTAAAGTATTCGGTGAAAAATCCATTTTTTCATAAGGGGTTGGTATAGCAAAACTTTGGGAAATCTTTGTCGGGCCATATCTCAAAAACTAAGGGCTAAAACGTTCTGAAACCTATTAATTCTGATTTAGCATCCCAAGTTTTCAGCCCGCTAGGTCAAACTTAAAGTATTCGGTGAAAAATCCATTTTTTCATAAGGGGGTACCCTTTTAAAACTTTGGGAAATCTTTGTCGGGCCATAACTCAAAAACTAAGGGCTAAAACGTTCTGAAACCAATTTATTCTGATTTAGCATCCCTTAAAGCATAAGTATGCAAGTTTTCAGCCCGCCAGCTCAAACTTAAAGTATTCGGTGAAAAATCCATTTTTTCATAAGGGGTTAGTATAGCAAAACTTTGGGAAATCTTTGTCGGGCCATAACTCAAAAACTAAGGGCTAAAACGTTCTGAAACCAATTTATTCGGATTTAGCATCCCTTAAAGCATAAGTATGCAAGTTTTCAGCCCGCTAGCTCAAACTTAAAGTATTCGGTGAAAAATCCATTTTTTCATAAGGGGTTAGTATAGCAAAACTTTGGGAAATCTTTGTCGGGCCATAACTCAAAAACTAAAGGCTAAAACGTTCTGAAACCTATTTATTCGGATTTAGCATCCCTTAAAGCATAAGTATGCAAGTTTTCAGCCCGCCAGCTCAAACTTAAAGTATTCGGTGAAAAATCCATTTTTTCATAAGGGGTTAGTATAGCAAAACTTTGGGAAATCTTTGTCGGGCCATAACTCAAAAACTAAGGGCTAAAACGTTCTGAAACCAATTTATTCTGAATGAGCATCCCTTAAAGCATAAGTATGTAAGTTTTCAGCCCGCTAGCTCAAACTTAAAGTATTCGGTGAAAAATCCATTTTTTCATAAGGGGTTAGTATAGCAAAACTTTGGGAAATCTTTGTCGGGCCATAACTCAAAAACTAAGGGCTAAAACGTTCTGAAACCAATTTATTCTGATTTAGCATCCCTTAAAGCATAAGTATGCAAGTTTTCAGCCCGCTAGCTCAAACTTAAAGTATTCGGTGAAAAATCCATTTTTTCATAAGGGGTTAGTATAGCAAAACTTTGGGAAATCTTTGTCGGGCCATAACTTAAAAACTAAGTGCTAAAACGTTCTGAAACCTATTTATTCGGATTTAGCATCCCTTAAAGCATAAGTATGCAAGTTTTCAGCCCGCTAGCTCAAACTTAAAGTATTCGGTGAAAAATCCATTTTTTCATAAGGGGGTACCCTTTTAAAACTTTGGGAAATCTTTGTCGGGCCATAACTCAAAAACTAAAGGCTAAAACGTTCTGAAACCTATTTATTCGGATTTAGCATCCCTTAAAGCATAAGTATGCAAGTTTTCAGCCCGCCAGCTCAAACTTAAAGTATTCGGTGAAAAATCCATTTTTTCATAAGGGGTTAGTATAGCAAAACTTTGGGAAATCTTTGTCGGGCCATAACTCAAAAACTAAGGGCTAAAACGTTCTGAAACCTATTTATTCGGATTTAGCATCCCTTAAAGCATAAGTATGCAAGTTTTCAGCCCGCTAGCTCAAACTTAAAGTATTCGGTGAAAAATCCATTTTTTCATAAGGGGTTAGTATAGCAAAACTTTGGGAAATCTTTGTCGGGCCATAACTCAAAAAATAAAGGCTAAAACGTTCTGAAACCTATTTATTCGGATTTAGCATCCCTTAAAGCATAAGTATGCAAGTTTTCAGCCCGCTAGCTCAAACTTAAAGTATTCGGTGAAAAATCCATTTTTTCATAAGGGGTTAGTATAGCAAAACTTTGGGAAATCTTTGTCGGGCCATAACTCAAAAACTAAGGGCTAAAACGTTCTGAAACCAATTTATTCTGATTTAGCATCCCAAGTTTTCAGCCCGCTAGCTCAAACTTAAAGTATTCGGTGAAAAATCCATTTTTTCATAAGGGGTTAGTATAGCAAAACTTTGGGAAATCTTTGTCGGGCCATAACTCAAAAACTAAGGGCTGAAACGTTCTGAAACCAATTTATTCTGATTTAGCATCCCAAGTTTTCAGCCCGCTAGCTCAAACTTAAAGTATTCGGTGAAAAATCCATTTTTTCATAAGGGGGTACCCTTTTAAAACTTTGGGAAATCTTTGTCGGGCCATAACTCAAAAACTAAGGGCTAAAACGTTCTGAAACCAATTTATTCTGATTTAGCATCCCTTAAAGCATAAGTATGTAAGTTTTCAGCCCGCTAGCTCAAACTTAAAGTATTCGGTGAAAAATCCATTTTTTCATAAGGGGTTAGTATAGCAAAACTTTGGGAAATCTTTGTCGGGCCATAACTCAAAAACTAAGGGGTAAAACGTTCTGAAACCTATTTATTCGGATTTAGCATCCCTTAAAGCATAAGTATGCAAGTTTTCAGCCCGCTAGCTCAAACTTAAAGTATTCGGTGAAAAATCCATTTTTTCATAAGGGGTTAGTATAGCAAAACTTTGGGAAATCTTTGTCGGGCCATAACTTAAAAACTAAGTGCTAAAACGTTCTGAAACCTATTTATTCGGATTTAGCATCCCTTAAAGCATAAGTATGCAAGTTTTCAGCCCGCTAGCTCAAACTTAAAGTATTCGGTGAAAAATCCATTTTTTCATAAGGGGTTAGTATAGCAAAACTTTGGGAAATCTTTGTCGGGCCATAACTCAAAAACTAAGGGGTAAAACGTTCTGAAACCTATTTATTCGGATTTAGCATCCCTTAAAGCATAAGTATGCAAGTTTTCAGCCCGCTAGCTCAAACTTAAAGTATTCGGTGAAAAATCCATTTTTTCATAAGGGGTTAGTATAGCAAAACTTTGGGAAATCTTTGTCGGGCCATAACTCAAAAACTAAGGGGTAAAACGTTCTGAAACCTATTTATTCGGATTTAGCATCCCTTAAAGCATAAGTATGCAAGTTTTCAGCCCGCTAGCTCAAACTTAAAGTATTCGGTGAAAAATCCATTTTTTCATAAGGGGTTAGTATAGCAAAACTTTGGGAAATCTTTGTCGGGCCATAACTCAAAAACTAAGGGGTAAAACGTTCTGAAACCTATTTATTCGGATTTAGCATCCCTTAAAGCATAAGTATGCAAGTTTTCAGCCCGCTAGCTCAAACTTAAAGTATTCGGTGAAAAATCCATTTTTTCATAAGGGGTTAGTATAGCAAAACTTTGGGAAATCTTTGTCGGGCCATAACTCAAAAACTAAGGGCTAAAACGTTCTGAAACCTATTTATTCGGATTTAGCAACCCTTAAAGCATAAGTATGCAAGTTTTCAGCTCGCTAGCTCAAACTTAAAGTATTCGGTGAAAATCCATTTTTTCATAAGGGGTTAGTATAGCAAAACTTTGCGAAATCTTTGTCGGGCCATAACTCAAAGACTAAAGGCTAAAACGTTCTGAAACCTATTTATTCTGATTTAGCATCCCTTAAAGCATAAGTATGCAAGTTTTCAGTCCGCTAGCTCAAACTTAAAGTGTTCGGTGAAAAATCCATTTTTTCATAAGGGGTTAGTATAGCAAAACTTTGGGAAATCTTTGTCGGGCCATAACTCAAAGACTAAAGGCTAAAACGTTCTGAAACCTATTTATTCGGATTTAGCATCCCAAGTTTTCAGCCCGCTAGCTCAAACTTAAAGTATTCGGTGAAAAATCCATTTTTTCATAAGGGGTTAGTATAGCAAAACTTTGGGAAATCTTTGTCGGACCATAACTCAAAAACTAAGGGCTAAAACGTTCTGAAACCTATTTATTCGGATTTAGCATCCCTTAAAGCATAAGTATGCAAGTTTTCAGCCCGCCAGCTCAAACTTAAAGTATTCGGTGAAAAATCCATTTTTTCATAAGGGGTTAGTATAGCAAAACTTTGGGAAATCTTTGTCGGGCCATAACTCAAAAACTAAGTGCTAAAACGTTCTGAAACCTATTTATTCGGATTTCGCATCCCTTAAAGCATAAGTATGCAAGTTTTCAGCCCGCTAGCCCAAACTTAAAGTATTTGGTGAAAAATCCATTTTTTCATAAGGGGTTAGTATAGCGAAACATTGGGAAATCTTTGTCGGGCCATAACTCAAAAACTAAGTGCTAAAACGTTCTGAAACCTATTTATTCGGATTTAACATCCCTTAAAGCATAAGTATGCAAGTTTTCAGTCCGCTAGCTCAAACTTAAAGTGTTCGGTGAAAAATCCATTTTTTCATAAGGGGTTAGTATAGCAAAACTTTGGGAAATCTTTGTCGGGCCATAACTCAAAGACTAAAGGCTAAAACGTTCTGAAACCTATTTATTCGGATTTAGCATCCCAAGTTTTCAGCCCGCTAGCTCAAACTTAAAGTATTCGGTGAAAAATCCATTTTTTCATAAGGGGTTAGTATAGCAAAACTTTGCGAAATCTTTGTCGGGCCATAACTCAAAGACTAAAGGCTAAAACGTTCTGAAACCTATTTATTCTGATTTAGCATCCCTTAAAGCATAAGTATGCAAGTTTTCAGTCCGCTAGCTCAAACTTAAAGTGTTCGGTGAAAAATCCATTTTTTCATAAGGGGTTAGTATAGCAAAACTTTGGGAAATCTTTGTCGGGCCATAACTCAAAGACTAAAGGCTAAAACGTTCTGAAACCTATTTATTCGGATTTAGCATCCCAAGTTTTCAGCCCGCTAGCTCAAACTTAAAGTATTCGGTGAAAAATCCATTTTTTCATAAGGGGTTAGTATAGCAAAACTTTGCGAAATCTTTGTCGGGCCATAACTCAAAGACTAAAGGCTAAAACGTTCTGAAACCTATTTATTCTGATTTAGCATCCCTTAAAGCATAAGTATGCAAGTTTTCAGTCCGCTAGCTCAAACTTAAAGTGTTCGGTGAAAAATCCATTTTTTCATAAGGGGTTAGTATAGCAAAACTTTGGGAAATCTTTGTCGGGCCATAACTCAAAGACTAAAGGCTAAAACGTTCTGAAACCTATTTATTCGGATTTAGCATCCCAAGTTTTCAGCCCGCTAGCTCAAACTTAAAGTATTCGGTGAAAAATCCATTTTTTCATAAGGGGTTAGTATAGCAAAACTTTGGGAAATCTTTGTCGGACCATAACTCAAAAACTAAGGGCTAAAACGTTCTGAAACCTATTTATTCGGATTTAGCATCCCTTAAAGCATAAGTATGCAAGTTTTCAGCCCGCCAGCTCAAACTTAAAGTATTCGGTGAAAAATCCATTTTTTCATAAGGGGTTAGTATAGCAAAACTTTGGGAAATCTTTGTCGGACCATAACTCAAAGACTAAAGGCTAAAACGTTCTGAAACCTATTTATTCGGATTTAGCATCCCAAGTTTTCAGCCCGCTAGCTCAAACTTAAAGTATTCGGTGAAAAATCCATTTTTTCATAAGGGGTTAGTATAGCAAAACTTTGGGAAATCTTTGTCGGGCCATAACTCAAAGACTAAAGGCTAAAACGTTCTGAAACCTATTTATTCGGATTTAGCATCCCAAGTTTTCAGCCCGCTAGCTCAAACTTAAAGTATTCGGTGAAAAATCCATTTTTTCATAAGGGGTTAGTATAGCAAAACTTTGGGAAATCTTTGTCGGGCCATAACTCAAAAACTAAGGGCTAAAACGTTCTGAAACCAATTTATTCTGATTTAGCATCCCTTAAAGCATAAGTATGCAAGTTTTCAGTCCGCTAGCTCAAACTTAAAGTATTCGGTGAAAAATCCATTTTTTCATAAGGGGTTAGTATAGCAAAACTTTGGGAAATCTTTGTCGGGCCATAACTCAAAGACTTAAGGCTAAAACGTTCTGAAACCTATTTATTCTGATTTAGCATCCCAAGTTTTCAGTCCGCTAGCTCAAACTTAAAGTATTCGGTGAAAAATCCATTTTTTCATAAGGGGTTAGTATAGCAAAACTTTGGGAAATCTTTGTCGGGCCATAACTCAAAAACTAAGGGGTAAAACGTTCTGAAACCTATTTATTCGGATTTAGCATCCCTTAAAGCATAAGTATGCAAGTTTTCAGCCCGCTAGCTCAAACTTAAAGTATTCGGTGAAAAATCCATTTTTTCATAAGGGGGTACCCTTTTAAAACTTTGGGAAATCTTTGTCGGGCCATAACTCAAAAACTAAGGGCTAAAACGTTCTGAAACCAATTTATTCTGATTTAGCATCCCAAGTTTTCAGCCCGCTAGCTCAAACTTAAAGTATTCGGTGAAAAATCCATTTTTTCATAAGGGGTTAGTATAGCAAAACTTTGGGAAATCTTTGTCGGGCCATAACTCAAAAACTAAGGGCTGAAACGTTCTGAAACCAATTTATTCTGATTTAGCATCCCAAGTTTTCAGCCCGCTAGCTCAAACTTAAAGTATTCGGTGAAAAATCCATTTTTTCATAAGGGGGTACCCTTTTAAAACTTTGGGAAATCTTTGTCGGGCCATAACTCAAAAACTAAGGGCTAAAACGTTCTGAAACCAATTTATTCTGATTTAGCATCCCTTAAAGCATAAGTATGTAAGTTTTCAGCCCGCTAGCTCAAACTTAAAGTATTCGGTGAAAAATCCATTTTTTCATAAGGGGTTGGTATAGCAAAACTTTGGGAAATCTTTGTCGGGCCATATCTCAAAAACTAAGGGCTAAAACGTTCTGAAACCTATTAATTCTGATTTAGCATCCCAAGTTTTCAGCCCGCTAGGTCAAACTTAAAGTATTCGGTGAAAAATCCATTTTTTCATAAGGGGGTACCCTTTTAAAACTTTGGGAAATCTTTGTCGGGCCATAACTCAAAAACTAAGGGCTAAAACGTTCTGAAACCAATTTATTCTGATTTAGCATCCCTTAAAGCATAAGTATGCAAGTTTTCAGCCCGCCAGCTCAAACTTAAAGTATTCGGTGAAAAATCCATTTTTTCATAAGGGGTTAGTATAGCAAAACTTTGGGAAATCTTTGTCGGGCCATAACTCAAAAACTAAGGGCTAAAACGTTCTGAAACCAATTTATTCGGATTTAGCATCCCTTAAAGCATAAGTATGCAAGTTTTCAGCCCGCTAGCTCAAACTTAAAGTATTCGGTGAAAAATCCATTTTTTCATAAGGGGTTAGTATAGCAAAACTTTGGGAAATCTTTGTCGGGCCATAACTCAAAAACTAAAGGCTAAAACGTTCTGAAACCTATTTATTCGGATTTAGCATCCCTTAAAGCATAAGTATGCAAGTTTTCAGCCCGCCAGCTCAAACTTAAAGTATTCGGTGAAAAATCCATTTTTTCATAAGGGGTTAGTATAGCAAAACTTTGGGAAATCTTTGTCGGGCCATAACTCAAAAACTAAGGGCTAAAACGTTCTGAAACCAATTTATTCTGAATGAGCATCCCTTAAAGCATAAGTATGTAAGTTTTCAGCCCGCTAGCTCAAACTTAAAGTATTCGGTGAAAAATCCATTTTTTCATAAGGGGTTAGTATAGCAAAACTTTGGGAAATCTTTGTCGGGCCATAACTCAAAAACTAAGGGCTAAAACGTTCTGAAACCAATTTATTCTGATTTAGCATCCCTTAAAGCATAAGTATGCAAGTTTTCAGCCCGCTAGCTCAAACTTAAAGTATTCGGTGAAAAATCCATTTTTTCATAAGGGGTTAGTATAGCAAAACTTTGGGAAATCTTTGTCGGGCCATAACTCAAAAACTAAGGGCTAAAACGTTCTGAAACCTATTTATTCGGATTTAGCAACCCTTAAAGCATAAGTATGCAAGTTTTCAGCTCGCTAGCTCAAACTTAAAGTATTCGGTGAAAATCCATTTTTTCATAAGGGGTTAGTATAGCAAAACTTTGCGAAATCTTTGTCGGGCCATAACTCAAAGACTAAAGGCTAAAACGTTCTGAAACCTATTTATTCTGATTTAGCATCCCAAGTTTTCAGCCCGCTAGCTCAAACTTAAAGTATTCGGTGAAAAATCCATTTTTTCATAAGGGGTTAGTATAGCAAAACTTTGGGAAATCTTTGTCGGGCCATAACTCAAAAACTAAGGGCTAAAACGTTCTGAAACCTATTTATTCGGATTTAGCAACCCTTAAAGCATAAGTATGCAAGTTTTCAGCTCGCTAGCTCAAACTTAAAGTATTCGGTGAAAATCCATTTTTTCATAAGGGGTTAGTATAGCAAAACTTTGCGAAATCTTTGTCGGGCCATAACTCAAAGACTAAAGGCTAAAACGTTCTGAAACCTATTTATTCTGATTTAGCATCCCAAGTTTTCAGCCCGCTAGCTCAAACTTAAAGTATTCGGTGAAAAATCCATTTTTTCATAAGGGGTTAGTATAGCAAAACTTTGGGAAATCTTTGTCGGACCATAACTCAAAAACTAAGGGCTAAAACGTTCTGAAACCTATTTATTCGGATTTAGCATCCCAAGTTTTCAGCCCGCTAGCTCAAACTTAAAGTATTCGGTGAAAAATCCATTTTTTCATAAGGGGTTAGTATAGCAAAACTTTGGGAAATCTTTGTCGGGCCATAACTCAAAAACTAAAGGCTAAAGCGTTCTGAAACCTATTTATTCGGATTTAGCATCCCTTAAAGCATAAGTATGCAAGTTTTCAGCCCGCTAGCTCAAACTTAAAGTATTCGGTGAAAAATCCATTTTTTCATAAGGGGTTAGTATAGCAAAACTTTGGGAAATCTCTGTCGGACCATAACTCAAAAACTAAGGGCTAAAACGTTCTGAAACCTATTTATTCGGATTCAGCATACCTTAAAGCATAAGTATACAAGTTTTCAGCCCGATAGCTCAAACTTAAAGGTTTCGGTGAAAAATCCATTTTTTCATAAGGGGTTAGTATAGCAAAACTGTGGGAAATCTTTGTCGGGCCATAACTCAAAAACTAAGGGCTAAAACGTTCTGAAACCAATTTACTCGGATTTAGCATCCCTTAAAGCATAAGTATGCAAGTTTTCAGCCCGCTAGCTCAAACTTAAAGTATTCGGTGAAAAATCCATTTTTTCATAAGGGGGTACCCTTTTAAAACTTTGGGAAATCTTTGTCGGGCCATAACTCAAAAACTAAGGGCTAAAACGTTCTGAAACCTATTTATTCTGATTTAGCATCCCTTAAAGCATAAGTATGCAAGTTTTCAGCCCGCTAGCTCAAACTTAAAGTATTCGGTGAAAAATCCATTTTTTCATAAGGGGTTAGTATAGCAAAACTTTGGGAAATCTCTGTCGGACCATAACTCAAAAACTAAGGGCTAAAACGTTCTGAAACCTATTTATTCGGATTCAGCATACCTTAAAGCATAAGTATACAAGTTTTCAGCCCGATAGCTCAAACTTAAAGGTTTCGGTGAAAAATCCATTTTTTCATAAGGGGTTAGTATAGCAAAACTGTGGGAAATCTTTGTCGGGCCATAACTCAAAGACTAAGGGCTAAAACGTTCTGAAACCAATTTACTCGGATTTAGCATCCCTTAAAGCATAAGTATGCAAGTTTTCAGCCCGCTAGCTCAAACTTAAAGTATTCGGTGAAAAATCCATTTTTTCATAAGGGGGTACCCTTTTAAAACTTTGGGAAATCTTTGTCGGGCCATAACTCAAAAACTAAGGGCTAAAACGTTCTGAAACCTATTTATTCTGATTTAGCATCCCTTAAAGCATAAGTATGCAAGTTTTCAGCCCGCTAGCTCAAACTTAAAGTATTCGGTGAAAAATCCATTTTTTCATAAGGGGTTAGTATAGCAAAACTTTGGGAAATCTTTGTCGGGCCATAACTCAAAAACTAAAGGCTAAAACGTTCTGAAACCTATTTATTCGGATTTAGCATCCCTTAAAGCATAAGTATGCAAGTTTTCAGCCCGCTAGCTCAAACTTAAAGTATTCGGTGAAAAATCCATTTTTTCATAAGGGGTTAGTATAGCAAAACTTTGGGAAATCTTTGTCGGGCCATAACTCAAAAACTAAGGGGTAAAACGTTCTGAAACCTATTTATTCGGATTTAGCATCCCTTAAAGCATAAGTATGCAAGTTTTCAGCCCGCTAGCTCAAACTTAAAGTATTCGGTGAAAAATCCATTTTTTCATAAGAGGTTAGTATAGCAAAACTTTGGGAAATCTTTGTCGGACCATAACTCAAAAACTAAGGACTAAAACGTTCTGAAACCTATTTATTCGGATTTAGCATCCCTTAAAGCATAAGTATGCAAGTTTTCAGCCCGCTAGCTCAAACTTAAAGTATTCGGTGAAAAATCCATTTTTTCATAAGGGGTTAGTATAGCAAAACTTTGGGAAATCTTTGTCGGGTCTTAACTCAAAAAGTAAGGGCTAAAGCGTTCTGAAACCAATTTATTCTGATTTAGCATCCCTTAAAGCATAAGTATGCAAGTTTTCAGCCCGCTAGCTCAAACTTAAAGTATTCGGTGAAAAATCCATTTTTTCATAAGGGGTTAGTATAGCAAAACTTTGGGAAATCTTTGTCGGGCCATAACTTAAAAACTAAGTGCTAAAACGTTCTGAAACCTATTTATTCGGATTCAGCATCCCTTAAAGCATAAGTATGCAAGTTTTCAGCTCGCTAGCTCAAACTTAAAGTATTCGGTGAAAAATCCATTTTTTTATAAGGGGTTAGTATAGCAAAACTTTGGGAAATCTTTGTCGGGCCATAACTCAAAAACTAAGGGCTAAAACGTTCTGAAACCAATTTATTCTGATTTAGCATCCCTTAAAGCATAAGTATGCAAGTTTTCAGCCCGCTAGCTCAAACTTAAAGTATTCGGTGAAAAATCCATTTTTTCATAAGGGGTTAGTATAGCAAAACTTTGGGAAATCTTTGTCGGGCCATAACTCAAAAACTAAGGGCTAAAACGTTCTGAAACCAATTTATTCGGATTTAGCATCCCTTAAAGCATAAGTATGCAAGTTTTCAGCCCGCTAGGTCAAACTTAAAGTATTCGGTGAAAAATCCATTTTTTCATAAGGGGTTAGTATAGCAAAACTTTGGGAAATCTTTGTCGGGCCATAACTCAAAAACTAAGGGCTAAAACGTTCTGAAACCAATTTATTCGGATTTAGCATCCCTTAAAGCATAAGTATGCAAGTTTTCAGCCCGCTAGCTCAAACTTAAAGTATTCGGTGAAAAATCCATTTTTTCATAAGGGGTTAGTATAGCAAAACTTTGGGAAATCTTTGTCGGGCCATAACTCAAAAACTAAGGGCTAAAACGTTCTGAAACCAATTTATTCTGATTTAGCAACCCTTAAAGCATAAGTATGCAAGTTTTCAGCTCGCTAGCTCAAACTTAAAGTATTCGGTGAAAATCCATTTTTTCATAAGGGGTTAGTATAGCAAAACTTTGGGAAATCTTTGTCGGGCCATAACTCAAAAACTAAAGGCTAAAACGTTCTGAAGCCTATTTATTCGGATTTAGCATCCCTTAAAGCATAAGTATGCAAGTTTTCAGCCCGCTAGCTCAAACTTAAAGTATTCGGTGAAAAATCCATTTTTTCATAAGGGGTTAGTATAGCAAAACTTTACGAAATCTTTGTCGGGCCATAACTCAAAGACTAAAGGCTAAAACGTTCAGAAACCTATTTATTCTGATTTAGCATCCCAAGTTTTCAGCCCGCTAGCTCAAACTTAAAGTATTCGGTGAAAAATCCATTTTTTCATAAGGGGTTAGTATAGCAAAACTTTGGGAAATCTTTGTAGGACCATAACTCAAAAACTCAGGGCTAAAACGTTCTGAAACCAATTTATTCGGATTTATCATCCCTTAAAGCATAAGTATGCAAGTTTTCAGCCCGCTAGCTCAAACTTAAAGTATTCGGTGAAAAATCCATTTTTTCATAAGGGGTTAGTATAGCAAAACTTTGGAAATCTTTGTCGGGCCATAACTCAAAAACTAAGGGCTAAAACGTTCTGAAACCTATTTATTCTGATTTAGCATCCCAAGTTTTCAGCCCGCTAGCTCAAACTTAAAGTATTCGGTGAAAAATCCATTTTTTCATAAGGGGTTAGTATAGCAAAACTTTGGGAAATCTTTGTCGGACCATAACTCAAAAACTAAGGGCTAAAACGTTCTGAAACCTATTTATTCGGATTTAGCATCCCTTAAAGCATAAGTATGCAAGTTTTCAGCCCGCTAGCTCAAACTTAAAGTATTCGGTGAAAAATCCATTTTTTCATAAGGGGTTAGTATAGCAAAACTTTGGGAAATCTTTGTCGGACCATAACTCAAAAACTAAGGGCTAAAACGTTCTGAAACCAATTTATTCGGATTTATCATCCCTTAAAGCATAAGTATGCAAGTTTTCAGCCCGCCAGCTCAAACTTAAAGTATTCGGTGAAAAATCCATTTTTTCATAAGGGGTTAGTATAGCAAAACTTTGGGAAATCTTTGTCGGGCCATAACTCAAAAACTAAGGGCTAAAACGTTCTGAAACCTATTTATTCGGATTTAGCAACCCTTAAAGCATAAGTATGCAAGTTTTCAGCTCGCTAGCTCAAACTTAAAGTATTCGGTGAAAATCCATTTTTTCATAAGGGGTTAGTATAGCAAAACTTTGCGAAATCTTTGTCGGGCCATAACTCAAAGACTAAAGGCTAAAACGTTCTGAAACCTATTTATTCTGATTTAGCATCCCAAGTTTTCAGCCCGCTAGCTCAAACTTAAAGTATTCGGTGAAAAATCCATTTTTTCATAAGGGGTTAGTATAGCAAAACTTTGGGAAATCTTTGTCGGGCCATAACTCAAAAACTAAGGGCTAAAACGTTCTGAAACCTATTTATTCGGATTTAGCAACCCTTAAAGCATAAGTATGCAAGTTTTCAGCTCGCTAGCTCAAACTTAAAGTATTCGGTGAAAATCCATTTTTTCATAAGGGGTTAGTATAGCAAAACTTTGCGAAATCTTTGTCGGGCCATAACTCAAAGACTAAAGGCTAAAACGTTCTGAAACCTATTTATTCTGATTTAGCATCCCAAGTTTTCAGCCCGCTAGCTCAAACTTAAAGTATTCGGTGAAAAATCCATTTTTTCATAAGGGGTTAGTATAGCAAAACTTTGGGAAATCTTTGTCGGACCATAACTCAAAAACTAAGGGCTAAAACGTTCTGAAACCTATTTATTCGGATTTAGCATCCCAAGTTTTCAGCCCGCTAGCTCAAACTTAAAGTATTCGGTGAAAAATCCATTTTTTCATAAGGGGTTAGTATAGCAAAACTTTGGGAAATCTTTGTCGGGCCATAACTCAAAAACTAAAGGCTAAAGCGTTCTGAAACCTATTTATTCGGATTTAGCATCCCTTAAAGCATAAGTATGCAAGTTTTCAGCCCGCTAGCTCAAACTTAAAGTATTCGGTGAAAAATCCATTTTTTCATAAGGGGTTAGTATACAAAACTTTGGGAAAACTTTGTCGGGCCATAACTCAAAAACTAAAGGCTAAAACGTTCTGAAACCTATTTATTCGGATTTAGCATCCCTTAAAGCATAAGTATGCAAGTTTTCAGCCCGCTAGCTCAAACTTAAAGTATTCGGTGAAAAATCCATTTTTTCATAAGGGGTTAGTATAGCAAAACTTTGGGAAATCTTTGTCGGGCCATAACTCAAAGACTTAAGGCTAAAACGTTCTGAAACCTATTTATTCTGATTTAGCATCCCAAGTTTTCAGTCCGCTAGCTCAAACTTAAAGTATTCGGTGAAAAATCCATTTTTTCATAAGGGGTTAGTATAGCAAAACTTTGGGAAATCTTTGTCGGGCCATAACTCAAAAACTAAGGGGTAAAACGTTCTGAAACCTATTTATTCGGATTTAGCATCCCTTAAAGCATAAGTATGCAAGTTTTCAGCCCGCTAGCTCAAACTTAAAGTATTCGGTGAAAAATCCATTTTTTCATAAGGGGTTAGTATAGCAAAACTTTGGGAAATCTTTGTCGGGCCATAACTCAAAAACTAAGGGCTAAAACGTTCTGAAACCTATTTATTCGGATTTAGCAACCCTTAAAGCATAAGTATGCAAGTTTTCAGCTCGCTAGCTCAAACTTAAAGTATTCGGTGAAAATCCATTTTTTCATAAGGGGTTAGTATAGCAAAACTTTGCGAAATCTTTGTCGGGCCATAACTCAAAGACTAAAGGCTAAAACGTTCTGAAACCTATTTATTCTGATTTAGCATCCCAAGTTTTCAGCCCGCTAGCTCAAACTTAAAGTATTCGGTGAAAAATCCATTTTTTCATAAGGGGTTAGTATAGCAAAACTTTGGGAAATCTTTGTCGGGCCATAACTCAAAAACTAAGGGCTAAAACGTTCTGAAACCTATTTATTCGGATTTAGCAACCCTTAAAGCATAAGTATGCAAGTTTTCAGCTCGCTAGCTCAAACTTAAAGTATTCGGTGAAAATCCATTTTTTCATAAGGGGTTAGTATAGCAAAACTTTGCGAAATCTTTGTCGGGCCATAACTCAAAGACTAAAGGCTAAAACGTTCTGAAACCTATTTATTCTGATTTAGCATCCCAAGTTTTCAGCCCGCTAGCTCAAACTTAAAGTATTCGGTGAAAAATCCATTTTTTCATAAGGGGTTAGTATAGCAAAACTTTGGGAAATCTTTGTCGGACCATAACTCAAAAACTAAGGGCTAAAACGTTCTGAAACCTATTTATTCGGATTTAGCATCCCAAGTTTTCAGCCCGCTAGCTCAAACTTAAAGTATTCGGTGAAAAATCCATTTTTTCATAAGGGGTTAGTATAGCAAAACTTTGGGAAATCTTTGTCGGGCCATAACTCAAAAACTAAAGGCTAAAGCGTTCTGAAACCTATTTATTCGGATTTAGCATCCCTTAAAGCATAAGTATGCAAGTTTTCAGCCCGCTAGCTCAAACTTAAAGTATTCGGTGAAAAATCCATTTTTTCATAAGGGGTTAGTATACAAAACTTTGGGAAAACTTTGTCGGGCCATAACTCAAAAACTAAAGGCTAAAACGTTCTGAAACCTATTTATTCGGATTTAGCATCCCTTAAAGCATAAGTATGCAAGTTTTCAGCCCGCTAGCTCAAACTTAAAGTATTCGGTGAAAAATCCATTTTTTCATAAGGGGTTAGTATAGCAAAACTTTGGGAAATCTTTGTCGGACCATAACTCAAAAACTAAGGGCTAAAACGTTCTGAAACCAATTTATTCGGATTTATCATCCCTTAAAGCATAAGTATACAAGTTTTCAGCCCGATAGCTCAAACTTAAAGGTTTCGGTGAAAAATCCATTTTTTCATAAGGGGTTAGTATAGCAAAACTTTGGGAAATCTTTGTCGGGCCATAACTCAAAAACTAAGGGCTAAAACGTTCTGAAACCAATTTATTCTGATTTAGCATCCCTTAAAGCATAAGTATGCAAGTTTTCAGTCCGCTAGCTCAAACTTAAAGTATTCGGTGAAAAATCCATTTTTTCATAAGGGGTTAGTATAGCAAAACTTTGGGAAATCTTTGTCGGGCCATAACTCAAAGATTTAAGGCTAAAACGTTCTGAAACCTATTTATTCTGATTTAGCATCCCAAGTTTTCAGTCCGCTAGCTCAAACTTAAAGTATTCGGTGAAAAATCCATTTTTTCATAAGGGGTTAGTATAGCAAAACTTTGGGAAATCTTTGTCGGGCCATAACTCAAAAACTAAGGGGTAAAACGTTCTGAAACCTATTTATTCGGATTTAGCATCCCTTAAAGCATAAGTATGCAAGTTTTCAGCCCGCTAGCTCAAACTTAAAGTATTCGGTGAAAAATCCATTTTTTCATAAGGGGTTAGTATAGCAAAACTTTGGGAAATCTTTGTCGGGCCATAACTCAAAAACTAAGGGCTAAAACGTTCTGAAACCTATTTATTCGGATTTAGCAACCCTTAAAGCATAAGTATGCAAGTTTTCAGCTCGCTAGCTCAAACTTAAAGTATTCGGTGAAAATCCATTTTTTCATAAGGGGTTAGTATAGCAAAACTTTGCGAAATCTTTGTCGGGCCATAACTCAAAGACTAAAGGCTAAAACGTTCTGAAACCTATTTATTCTGATTTAGCATCCCAAGTTTTCAGCCCGCTAGCTCAAACTTAAAGTATTCGGTGAAAAATCCATTTTTTCATAAGGGGTTAGTATAGCAAAACTTTGGGAAATCTTTGTCGGGCCATAACTCAAAAACTAAGGGCTAAAACGTTCTGAAACCTATTTATTCGGATTTAGCAACCCTTAAAGCATAAGTATGCAAGTTTTCAGCTCGCTAGCTCAAACTTAAAGTATTCGGTGAAAATCCATTTTTTCATAAGGGGTTAGTATAGCAAAACTTTGCGAAATCTTTGTCGGGCCATAACTCAAAGACTAAAGGCTAAAACGTTCTGAAACCTATTTATTCTGATTTAGCATCCCAAGTTTTCAGCCCGCTAGCTCAAACTTAAAGTATTCGGTGAAAAATCCATTTTTTCATAAGGGGTTAGTATAGCAAAACTTTGGGAAATCTTTGTCGGGCCATAACTCAAAAACTAAGGGCTAAAACGTTCTGAAACCTATTTATTCGGATTTAGCAACCCTTAAAGCATAAGTATGCAAGTTTTCAGCTCGCTAGCTCAAACTTAAAGTATTCGGTGAAAATCCATTTTTTCATAAGGGGTTAGTATAGCAAAACTTTGCGAAATCTTTGTCGGGCCATAACTCAAAGACTAAAGGCTAAAACGTTCTGAAACCTATTTATTCTGATTTAGCATCCCAAGTTTTCAGCCCGCTAGCTCAAACTTAAAGTATTCGGTGAAAAATCCATTTTTTCATAAGGGGTTAGTATAGCAAAACTTTGGGAAATCTTTGTCGGACCATAACTCAAAAACTAAGGGCTAAAACGTTCTGAAACCTATTTATTCGGATTTAGCATCCCAAGTTTTCAGCCCGCTAGCTCAAACTTAAAGTATTCGGTGAAAAATCCATTTTTTCATAAGGGGTTAGTATAGCAAAACTTTGGGAAATCTTTGTCGGGCCATAACTCAAAAACTAAAGGCTAAAGCGTTCTGAAACCTATTTATTCGGATTTAGCATCCCTTAAAGCATAAGTATGCAAGTTTTCAGCCCGCTAGCTCAAACTTAAAGTATTCGGTGAAAAATCCATTTTTTCATAAGGGGTTAGTATACAAAACTTTGGGAAAACTTTGTCGGGCCATAACTCAAAAACTAAAGGCTAAAACGTTCTGAAACCTATTTATTCGGATTTAGCATCCCTTAAAGCATAAGTATGCAAGTTTTCAGCCCGCTAGCTCAAACTTAAAGTATTCGGTGAAAAATCCATTTTTTCATAAGGGGTTAGTATAGCAAAACTTTGGGAAATCTCTGTCGGACCATAACTCAAAAACTAAGGGCTAAAACGTTCTGAAACCTATTTATTCGGATTCAGCATACCTTAAAGCATAAGTATACAAGTTTTCAGCCCGATAGCTCAAACTTAAAGGTTTCGGTGAAAAATCCATTTTTTCATAAGGGGTTAGTATAGCAAAACTGTGGGAAATCTTTGTCGGGCCATAACTCAAAAACTAAGGGCTAAAACGTTCTGAAACCAATTTACTCGGATTTAGCATCCCTTAAAGCATAAGTATGCAAGTTTTCAGCTCGCTAGCTCAAACTTAAAGTATTCGGTGAAAAATCCATTTTTTCATAAGGGGGTACCCTTTTAAAACTTTGGGAAATCTTTGTCGGGCCATAACTCAAAAACTAAGGGCTAAAACGTTCTGAAACCTATTTATTCTGATTTAGCATCCCTTAAAGCATAAGTATGCAAGTTTTCAGCCCGCTAGCTCAAACTTAAAGTATTCGGTGAAAAATCCATTTTTTCATAAGGGGTTAGTATAGCAAAACTTTGGGAAATCTCTGTCGGACCATAACTCAAAAACTAAGGGCTAAAACGTTCTGAAACCTATTTATTCGGATTCAGCATACCTTAAAGCATAAGTATACAAGTTTTCAGCCCGATAGCTCAAACTTAAAGGTTTCGGTGAAAAATCCATTTTTTCATAAGGGGTTAGTATAGCAAAACTGTGGGAAATCTTTGTCGGGCCATAACTCAAAAACTAAGGGCTAAAACGTTCTGAAACCAATTTACTCGGATTTAGCATCCCTTAAAGCATAAGTATGCAAGTTTTCAGCCCGCTAGCTCAAACTTAAAGTATTCGGTGAAAAATCCATTTTTTCATAAGGGGGTACCCTTTTAAAACTTTGGGAAATCTTTGTCGGGCCATAACTCAAAAACTAAGGGCTAAAACGTTCTGAAACCTATTTATTCTGATTTAGCATCCCTTAAAGCATAAGTATGCAAGTTTTCAGCCCGCTAGCTCAAACTTAAAGTATTCGGTGAAAAATCCATTTTTTCATAAGGGGTTAGTATAGCAAAACTTTGGGAAATCTTTGTCGGGCCATAACTCAAAAACTAAAGGCTAAAACGTTCTGAAACCTATTTATTCGGATTTAGCATCCCTTAAAGCATAAGTATGCAAGTTTTCAGCCCGCTAGCTCAAACTTAAAGTATTCGGTGAAAAATCCATTTTTTCATAAGGGGTTAGTATAGCAAAACTTTGGGAAATCTTTGTCGGGCCATAACTCAAAAACTAAGGGGTAAAACGTTCTGAAACCTATTTATTCGGATTTAGCATCCCTTAAAGCATAAGTATGCAAGTTTTCAGCCCGCTAGCTCAAACTTAAAGTATTCGGTGAAAAATCCATTTTTTCATAAGAGGTTAGTATAGCAAAACTTTGGGAAATCTTTGTCGGACCATAACTCAAAAACTAAGGACTAAAACGTTCTGAAACCTATTTATTCGGATTTAGCATCCCTTAAAGCATAAGTATGCAAGTTTTCAGCCCGCTAGCTCAAACTTAAAGTATTCGGTGAAAAATCCATTTTTTCATAAGGGGTTAGTATAGCAAAACTTTGGGAAATCTTTGTCGGGTCTTAACTCAAAAAGTAAGGGCTAAAGCGTTCTGAAACCAATTTATTCTGATTTAGCATCCCTTAAAGCATAAGTATGCAAGTTTTCAGCCCGCTAGCTCAAACTTAAAGTATTCGGTGAAAAATCCATTTTTTCATAAGGGGTTAGTATAGCAAAACTTTGGGAAATCTTTGTCGGGCCATAACTTAAAAACTAAGTGCTAAAACGTTCTGAAACCTATTTATTCGGATTCAGCATCCCTTAAAGCATAAGTATGCAAGTTTTCAGCTCGCTAGCTCAAACTTAAAGTATTCGGTGAAAAATCCATTTTTTTATAAGGGGTTAGTATAGCAAAACTTTGGGAAATCTTTGTCGGGCCATAACTCAAAAACTAAGGGCTAAAACGTTCTGAAACCAATTTATTCTGATTTAGCATCCCTTAAAGCATAAGTATGTAAGTTTTCAGCCCGCTAGCTCAAACTTAAAGTATTCGGTGAAAAATCCATTTTTTCATAAGGGGTTAGTATAGCAAAACTTTGGGAAATCTTTGTCGGGCCATAACTCAAAAACTAAGGGCTAAAACGTTCTGAAACCAATTTATTCGGATTTAGCATCCCTTAAAGCATAAGTATGCAAGTTTTCAGCCCGCTAGCTCAAACTTAAAGTATTCGGTGAAAAATCCATTTTTTCATAAGGGGTTAGTATAGCAAAACTTTGGGAAATCTTTGTCGGGCCATAACTCAAAAACTAAGGGCTAAAACGTTCTGAAACCAATTTATTCTGATTTAGCATCCCTTAAAGCATAAGTATGCAAGTTTTCAATCCGCTAGCTCAAACTTAAAGTATTCGGTGAAAAATCCATTTTTTCATAAGGGGTTAGTATAGCAAAACTTTGGGAAATCTTTGTCGGGCCATAACTTAAAAACTAAGTGCTAAAACGTTCTGAAACCTATTTATTCGGATTTAGCAACCCTTAAAGCATAAGTATGCAAGTTTTCAGCTCGCTAGCTCAAACTTAAAGTATTCGGTGAAAATCCATTTTTTCATAAGGGGTTAGTATAGCAAAACTTTGGGAAATCTTTGTCGGGCCATAACTCAAAAACTAAAGGCTAAAACGTTCTGAAGCCTATTTATTCGGATTTAGCATCCCTTAAAGCATAAGTATGCAAGTTTTCAGCCCGCTAGCTCAAACTTAAAGTATTCGGTGAAAAATCCATTTTTTCATAAGGGGTTAGTATAGCAAAACTTTGGAAATCTTTGTCGGGCCATAACTCAAAAACTAAGGGCTAAAACGTTCTGAAACCTATTTATTCTGATTTAGCATCCCAAGTTTTCAGCCCGCTAGCTCAAACTTAAAGTATTCGGTGAAAAATCCATTTTTTCATAAGGGGTTAGTATAGCAAAACTTTGGGAAATCTTTGTAGGACCATAACTCAAAAACTCAGGGCTAAAACGTTCTGAAACCAATTTATTCGGATTTATCATCCCTTAAAGCATAAGTATGCAAGTTTTCAGCCCGCTAGCTCAAACTTAAAGTATTCGGTGAAAAATCCATTTTTTCATAAGGGGTTAGTATAGCAAAACTTTGGAAATCTTTGTCGGGCCATAACTCAAAAACTAAGGGCTAAAACGTTCTGAAACCAATTTATTCTGATTTAGCATCCCTTAAAGCATAAGTATGTAAGTTTTCAGCCCGCTAGCTCAAACTTAAAGTATTCGGTGAAAAATCCATTTTTTCATAAGGGGTTAGTATAGCAAAACTTTGGGAAATCTTTGTCGGGCCATAACTCAAAAACTAAGGGCTAAAACGTTCTGAAACCAATTTATTCGGATTTAGCATCCCTTAAAGCATAAGTATGCAAGTTTTCAGCCCGCTAGCTCAAACTTAAAGTATTCGGTGAAAAATCCATTTTTTCATAAGGGGTTAGTATAGCAAAACTTTGGGAAATCTTTGTCGGGCCATAACTCAAAAACTAAGGGCTAAAACGTTCTGAAACCAATTTATTCTGATTTAGCATCCCTTAAAGCATAAGTATGCAAGTTTTCAATCCGCTAGCTCAAACTTAAAGTATTCGGTGAAAAATCCATTTTTTCATAAGGGGTTAGTATAGCAAAACTTTGGGAAATCTTTGTCGGGCCATAACTTAAAAACTAAGTGCTAAAACGTTCTGAAACCTATTTATTCGGATTTAGCAACCCTTAAAGCATAAGTATGCAAGTTTTCAGCTCGCTAGCTCAAACTTAAAGTATTCGGTGAAAATCCATTTTTTCATAAGGGGTTAGTATAGCAAAACTTTGGGAAATCTTTGTCGGGCCATAACTCAAAAACTAAAGGCTAAAACGTTCTGAAGCCTATTTATTCGGATTTAGCATCCCTTAAAGCATAAGTATGCAAGTTTTCAGCCCGCTAGCTCAAACTTAAAGTATTCGGTGAAAAATCCATTTTTTCATAAGGGGTTAGTATAGCAAAACTTTGGAAATCTTTGTCGGGCCATAACTCAAAAACTAAGGGCTAAAACGTTCTGAAACCTATTTATTCTGATTTAGCATCCCAAGTTTTCAGCCCGCTAGCTCAAACTTAAAGTATTCGGTGAAAAATCCATTTTTTCATAAGGGGTTAGTATAGCAAAACTTTGGGAAATCTTTGTAGGACCATAACTCAAAAACTCAGGGCTAAAACGTTCTGAAACCAATTTATTCGGATTTATCATCCCTTAAAGCATAAGTATGCAAGTTTTCAGCCCGCTAGCTCAAACTTAAAGTATTCGGTGAAAAATCCATTTTTTCATAAGGGGTTAGTATAGCAAAACTTTGGAAATCTTTGTCGGGCCATAACTCAAAAACTAAGGGCTAAAACGTTCTGAAACCTATTTATTCTGATTTAGCATCCCAAGTTTTCAGCCCGCTAGCTCAAACTTAAAGTATTCGGTGAAAAATCCATTTTTTCATAAGGGGTTAGTATAGCAAAACTTTGGAAATCTTTGTCGGGCCATAACTCAAAAACTAAGGGCTAAAACGTTCTGAAACCTATTTATTCTGATTTAGCATCCCAAGTTTTCAGCCCGCTAGCTCAAACTTAAAGTATTCGGTGAAAAATCCATTTTTTCATAAGGGGTTAGTATAGCAAAACTTTGGGAAATCTTTGTCGGACCATAACTCAAAAACTAAGGGCTAAAACGTTCTGAAACCTATTTATTCGGATTTAGCATCCCTTAAAGCATAAGTATGCAAGTTTTCAGCCCGCTAGCTCAAACTTAAAGTATTCGGTGAAAAATCCATTTTTTCATAAGGGGTACCCTTTTAAAACTTTGGGAAATCTTTGTCGGGCCATAACTCAAAAACTAAGGGCTAAAACGTTCTGAAACCTATTTATTCGGATTTAGCATCCCAAGTTTTCAGCCCGCTAGCTCAAACTTAAAGTATTCGGTGAAAAATCCATTTTTTCATAAGGGGTTAGTTTAGCAAAACTTTGGGAAATCTTTGTCGGGCCATAACTCAAAAACTAAGGGCTAAAACGTTCTGAAACCTATTTATTCGGATTTAGCATCCCTTAAAGCATAAGTATGCAAGTTTTCAGCCCGCTAGCTCAAACTTAAAGTATTCGGTGAAAAATCCATTTTTTCATAAGGGGTTAGTATAGCAAAACTTTGGGAAATCTTTGTCGGACCATAACTCAAAAACTAAGGGCTAAAACGTTCTGAAACCTATTTATTCGGATTTAGCATCCCAAGTTTTCAGCCCGCTAGCTCAAACTTAAAGTATTCGGTGAAAAATCCATTTTTTCATAAGGGGTTAGTTTAGCAAAACTTTGGGAAATCTTTGTCGGGCCATAACTCAAAAACTAAGGGCTAAAACGTTCTGAAACCTATTTATTCGGATTTAGCATCCCTTAAAGCATAAGTATGCAAGTTTTCAGCCCGCTAGCTCAAACTTAAAGTATTCGGTGAAAAATCCATTTTTTCATAAGGGGTACCCTTTTAAAACTTTGGGAAATCTTTGTCGGGCCATAACTCAAAAACTAAGGGCTAAAACGTTCTGAAACCTATTTATTCTGATTTAGCATCCCTTAAAGCATAAGTATGCAAGTTTTCAGCCCGCTAGCTCAAACTTAAAGTATTCGGTGAAAAATCCATTTTTTCATAAGGGGTTAGTATAGCAAAACTTTGGGAAATCTTTGTCGGACCATAACTCAAAAACTAAGGGCTAAAACGTTCTGAAACCTATTTATTCTGATTTAGCATCCCTTAAAGCATAAGTATGCAAGTTTTCAGCCCGCTAGCTCAAACTTAAAGTATTCGGTGAAAAATCCATTTTTTCATAAGGGGTTAGTATAGCAAAACTTTGGGAAATCTTTGTCGGGCCATAACTCGAAAACTAAAGGCTAAAACGTTCTGAAACCTATTTATTCGGATTTAGCATCCCTTAAAGCATAAGTATGCAAGTTTTCAGCCCGATAGCTCAAACTTAAAGTATTCGGTGAAAAATCCATTTTTTCATAAGGGGTTAGTATAGCAAAACTTTGGGAAATCTTTGTCGGGCCATAACTCAAAAACTAAGGGCTAAAACGTTCTGAAACCAATTTACTCGGATTTAGCATCCCTTAAAGCATAAGTATGCAAGTTTTCAGCCCGCTAGCTCAAACTTAAAGTATTCGGTGAAAAATCCATTTTTTCATAAGGGGTTAGTATAGCAAAACTTTGGGAAATCTTTGTCGGGCCATAACTCAAAAACTAAGTGCTAAAACGTTCTGAAACCTATTTATTCGGATTTAGCATCCCTTAAAGCATAAGTATGCAAGTTTTCAGCCCGCTAGCTCAAACTTAAAGTATTCGGTGAAAAATCCATTTTTTCATAAGGGGTACCCTTTTAAAACTTTGGGAAATCTTTGTCGGGCCATAACTCAAAAACTAAGGGCTAAAACGTTCTGAAACCTATTTATTCGGATTTAGCATCCCTTAAAGCATAAGTATGCAAGTTTTCAGCCCGCTAGCTCAAACTTAAAGTATTCGGTGAAAAATCCATTTTTTCATAAGGGGTTAGTATAGCAAAACTTTGGGAAATCTTTGCCGGGCCATAACTCAAAAACTAAGGGCTAAAACGTTCTGAAACCAATTTACTCGGATTTAGCATCCCTTAAAGCATAAGTATGCAAGTTTTCAGCCCGCTAGCTCAAACTTAAAGTATTCGGTGAAAAATCCATTTTTTCATAAGGGGTTAGTATAGCAAAACTTTGGGAAATCTTTGTCGGGCCATAACTCAAAAACTAAGTGCTAAAACGTTCTGAAACCTATTTATTCGGATTTAGCATCCCTTAAAGCATAAGTATGCAAGTTTTCAGCCCGCTAGCTCAAACTTAAAGTATTCGGTGAAAAATCCATTTTTTCATAAGGGGTACCCTTTTAAAACTTTGGGAAATCTTTGTCGGGCCATAACTCAAAAACTAAGGGCTAAAACGTTCTGAAACCTATTTATTCGGATTTAGCATCCCTTAAAGCATAAGTATGCAAGTTATCAGCCCGCTAGCTCAAACTTAAAGTATTCGGTGAAAAATCCATTTTTTCATAAGGGGTTAGTATAGCAAAACTTTGGGAAATCTTTGTCGGACCATAACTCAAAAACTAAGGGCTAAAACGTTCTGAAACCTATTTATTCGGATTTAGCATCCCAAGTTTTCAGCCCGCTAGCTCAAACTTAAAGTATTCGGTGAAAAATCCATTTTTTCATAAGGGGTTAGTTTAGCAAAACTTTGGGAAATCTTTGTCGGGCCATAACTCAAAAACTAAGGGCTAAAACGTTCTGAAACCTATTTATTCGGATTTAGCATCCCTTAAAGCATAAGTATGCAAGTTTTCAGCCCGCTAGCTCAAACTTAAAGTATTCGGTGAAAAATCCATTTTTTCATAAGGGGTACCCTTTTAAAACTTTGGGAAATCTTTGTCGGGCCATAACTCAAAAACTAAGGGCTAAAACGTTCTGAAACCTATTTATTCGGATTTAGCATCCCTTAAAGCATAAGTATGCAAGTTTTCAGCCCGCTAGCTCAAACTTAAAGTATTCGGTGAAAAATCCATTTTTTCATAAGGGGTTAGTATAGCAAAACTTTGGGAAATCTTTGTCGGGCCATAACTCAAAAACTAAGTGCTAAAACGTTCTGAAACCTATTTATTCGGATTTAGCATCCCTTAAAGCATAAGTATGCAAGTTTTCAGCCCGCTAGCTCAAACTTAAAGTATTCGGTGAAAAATCCATTTTTTCATAAGGGGTACCCTTTTAAAACTTTGGGAAATCTTTGTCGGGCCATAACTCAAAAACTAAGGGCTAAAACGTTCTGAAACCTATTTATTCGGATTTAGCATCCCTTAAAGCATAAGTATGCAAGTTTTCAGCCCGCTAGCTCAAACTTAAAGTATTCGGTGAAAAATCCATTTTTTCATAAGGGGTTAGTATAGCAAAACTTTGGGAAATCTTTGCCGGGCCATAACTCAAAAACTAAGGGCTAAAACGTTCTGAAACCAATTTACTCGGATTTAGCATCCCTTAAAGCATAAGTATGCAAGTTTTCAGCCCGCTAGCTCAAACTTAAAGTATTCGGTGAAAAATCCATTTTTTCATAAGGGGTTAGTATAGCAAAACTTTGGGAAATCTTTGTCGGGCCATAACTCAAAAACTAAGTGCTAAAACGTTCTGAAACCTATTTATTCGGATTTAGCATCCCTTAAAGCATAAGTATGCAAGTTTTCAGCCCGCTAGCTCAAACTTAAAGTATTCGGTGAAAAATCCATTTTTTCATAAGGGGTACCCTTTTAAAACTTTGGGAAATCTTTGTCGGGCCATAACTCAAAAACTAAGGGCTAAAACGTTCTGAAACCTATTTATTCGGATTTAGCATCCCTTAAAGCATAAGTATGCAAGTTTTCAGCCCGCTAGCTCAAACTTAAAGTATTCGGTGAAAAATCCATTTTTTCATAAGGGGTTAGTATAGCAAAACTTTGGGAAATCTTTGTCGGACCATAACTCAAAAACTAAGGGCTAAAACGTTCTGAAACCTATTTATTCGGATTTAGCATCCCAAGTTTTCAGCCCGCTAGCTCAAACTTAAAGTATTCGGTGAAAAATCCATTTTTTCATAAGGGGTTAGTTTAGCAAAACTTTGGGAAATCTTTGTCGGGCCATAACTCAAAAACTAAGGGCTAAAACGTTCTGAAACCTATTTATTCGGATTTAGCATCCCTTAAAGCATAAGTATGCAAGTTTTCAGCCCGCTAGCTCAAACTTAAAGTATTCGGTGAAAAATCCATTTTTTCATAAGGGGTACCCTTTTAAAACTTTGGGAAATCTTTGTCGGGCCATAACTCAAAAACTAAGGGCTAAAACGTTCTGAAACCTATTTATTCTGATTTAGCATCCCTTAAAGCATAAGTATGCAAGTTTTCAGCCCGCTAGCTCAAACTTAAAGTATTCGGTGAAAAATCCATTTTTTCATAAGGGGTTAGTATAGCAAAACTTTGGGAAATCTTTGTCGGGCCATAACTCGAAAACTAAAGGCTAAAACGTTCTGAAACCTATTTATTCGGATTTAGCATCCCTTAAAGCATAAGTATGCAAGTTTTCAGCCCGCTAGCTCAAACTTAAAGTATTCGGTGAAAAATCCATTTTTTCATAAGGGGTTAGTATAGCAAAACTTTGGGAAATCTTTGTCGGGCCATAACTCAAAAACTAAGGGGTAAAACGTTCTGAAACCTATTTATTCGGATTTAGCATCCCTTAAAGCATAAGTATGCAAGTTTTCAGCCCGCTAGCTCAAACTTAAAGTATTCGGTGAAAAATCCATTTTTTCATAAGGGGTTAGTATAGCAAAACTTTGGGAAATCTTTGTCGGACCATAACTCAAAAACTATGGGCTAAAACGTTCTGAAACCTATTTATTCGGATTTAGCATCCCTTAAAGCATAAGTATGCAAGTTTTCAGCCCGCTAGCTCAAACTTAAAGTATTCGGTGAAAAATCCATTTTTTCATAAGGGGTTAGTATAGCAAAACTTTGGGAAATCTTTGTCGGACCATAACTCAAAAACTAAGGGCTAAAACGTTCTGAAACCTATTTATTCGGATTTAGCATCCCTTAAAGCATAAGTATGCAAGTTTTCAGCCCGCTAGCTCAAACTTAAAGTATTCGGTGAAAAATCCATTTTTTCATAAGGGGGTACCCTTTTAAAACTTTGGGAAATCTTTGTCGGACCATAACTCAAAAACTAAGGGCTAAAACGTTCTGAAACCTATTTATTCGGATTTAGCATCCCTTAAAGCATAAGTATGCAAGTTTTCAGCCCGCTAGCTCAAACTTAAAGTATTCGGTGAAAAATCCATTTTTTCATAAGGGGTTAGTATAGCAAAACTTTGGGAAATCTTTGTCGGACCATAACTCAAAAACTAAGGGCTAAAACGTTCTGAAACCTATTTATTCGGATTTAGCATCCCTTAAAGCATAAGTATGCAAGTTTTCAGCCCGCTAGCTCAAACTTAAAGTATTCGGTGAAAAATCCATTTTTTCATAAGGGGGTACCCTTTTAAAACTTTGGGAAATCTTTGTCGGACCATAACTCAAAAACTAAGGGCTAAAACGTTCTGAAACCTATTTATTCGGATTTAGCATCCCTTAAAGCATAAGTATGCAAGTTTTCAGCCCGCTAGCTCAAACTTAAAGTATTCGGTGAAAAATCCATTTTTTCATAAGGGGTTAGTATAGCAAAACTTTGGGAAATCTTTGCCGGGCCATAACTCAAAAACTAAGGGCTAAAACGTTCTGAAACCAATTTACTCGGATTTAGCATCCCTTAAAGCATAAGTATGCAAGTTTTCAGCCCGCCAGCTCAAACTTAAAGTATTCGGTGAAAAATCCATTTTTTCATAAGGGGGTACCCTTTTAAAACTTTGGGAAATCTTTGTCGGACCATAACTCAAAAACTAAGGGCTAAAACGTTCTGAAACCTATTTATTCGGATTTAGCATCCCTTAAAGCATAAGTATGCAAGTTTTCAGCCCGCTAGCTCAAACTTAAAGTATTCGGTGAAAAATCCATTTTTTCATAAGGGGTTAGTATAGCAAAACTTTGGGAAATCTTTGTCGGACCATAACTCAAAAACTAAGGGCTAAAACGTTCTGAAACCTATTTATTCGGATTTAGCATCCCTTAAAGCATAAGTATGCAAGTTTTCAGCCCGCTAGCTCAAACTTAAAGTATTCGGTGAAAAATCCATTTTTTCATAAGGGGTTAGTATAGCAAAACTTTGGGAAATCTTTGCCGGGCCATAACTCAAAAACTAAGGGCTAAAACGTTCTGAAACCAATTGACTCGGATTTAGCATCCCTTAAAGCATAAGTATGCAAGTTTTCAGCCCGCCAGCTCAAACTTAAAGTATTCGGTGAAAAATCCATTTTTTCATAAGGGGGTACCGTTTTAAAACTTTGGGAAATCTTTGTCGGGCCATAACTCAAAAACTAAGGGCTAAAACGTTCTGAAACCAATTTATTCTGATTTAGCATCCCTTAAAGCATAAGTATGCAAGTTTTCAGCCCGCTAGCTCAAACTTAAAGTATTCGGTGAAAAATCCATTTTTTCATAAGGGGTTAGTATAGCAAAACTTTGGGAAATCTTTGTCGGGCCATAACTCAAAAACTAAAGGCTAAAACGTTCTGAAACCTATTTATTCGGATTTAGCATCCCTTAAAGCATAAGTATGCAAGTTTTCAGCCCGCTAGCTCAAACTTAAAGTATTCGGTGAAAAATCCATTTTTTCATAAGGGGTTAGTATAGCAAAACTTTGGGAAATCTTTGCCGGGCCATAACTCAAAAACTAAGGGCTAAAACGTTCTGAAACCAATTTACTCGGATTTAGCATCCCTTAAAGCATAAGTATGCAAGTTTTCAGCCCGCCAGCTCAAACTTAAAGTATTCGGTGAAAAATCCATTTTTTCATAAGGGGGTACCGTTTTAAAACTTTGGGAAATCTTTGTCGGGCCATAACTCAAAAACTAAGGGCTAAAACGTTCTGAAACCAATTTATTCTGATTTAGCATCCCTTAAAGCATAAGTATGCAAGTTTTCAGCCCGCTAGCTCAAACTTAAAGTATTCGGTGAAAAATCCATTTTTTCATAAGGGGTTAGTATAGCAAAACTTTGGGAAATCTTTGTCGGGCCATAACTCAAAAACTAAAGGCTAAAACGTTCTGAAACCTATTTATTCGGATTTAGCATCCCTTAAAGCATAAGTATGCAAGTTTTCAGCCCGCTAGCTCAAACTTAAAGTATTCGGTGAAAAATCCATTTTTTCATAAGGGGGTACCGTTTTAAAACTTTGGGAAATCTTTGTCGGGCCATAACTCAAAAACTAAGGGCTAAAACGTTCTGAAACCAATTTATTCTGATTTAGCATCCCTTAAAGCATAAGTATGCAAGTTTTCAGCCCGCTAGCTCAAACTTAAAGTATTCGGTGAAAAATCCATTTGTTCATAAGGGGTTAGTATAGCAAAACTTTGGGAAATCTTTGTCGGGCCATAACTCAAAAACTAAAGGCTAAAACGTTCTGAAACCTATTTATTCGGATTTAGCATCCCTTAAAGCATAAGTATGCAAGTTTTCAGCCCGCTAGCTCAAACTTAAAGTATTCGGTGAAAAATCCATTTTTTCATAAGGGGTTAGTATAGCAAAACTTTGGGAAATCTTTGCCGGGCCATAACTCAAAAACTAAGGGCTAAAACGTTCTGAAACCAATTTACTCGGATTTAGCATCCCTTAAAGCATAAGTATGCAAGTTTTCAGCCCGCCAGCTCAAACTTAAAGTATTCGGTGAAAAATCCATTTTTTCATAAGGGGGTACCGTTTTAAAACTTTGGGAAATCTTTGTCGGGCCATAACTCAAAAACTAAAGGCTAAAACGTTCTGAAACCTATTTATTCGGATTTAGCATCCCTTAAAGCATAAGTATGCAAGTTTTCAGCCCGCTAGCTCAAACTTAAAGTATTCGGTGAAAAATCCATTTTTTCATAAGGGGTTAGTATAGCAAAACTTTGGGAAATCTTTGTCGGGCCATAACTCAAAAACTAAAGGCTAAAACGTTCTGAAACCTATTTATTCGGATTTAGCATCCCTTAAAGCATAAGTATGCAAGTTTTCAGCCCGCTAGCTCAAACTTAAAGTATTCGGTGAAAAATCCATTTTTTCATAAGGGGTTAGTATAGCAAAACTTTGGGAAATCTTTGCCGGGCCATAACTCAAAAACTAAGGGCTAAAACGTTCTGAAACCAATTTACTCGGATTTAGCATCCCTTAAAGCATAAGTATGCAAGTTTTCAGCCCGCCAGCTCAAACTTAAAGTATTCGGTGAAAAATCCATTTTTTCATAAGGGGGTACCGTTTTAAAACTTTGGGAAATCTTTGTCGGGCCATAACTCAAAAACTAAGGGCTAAAACGTTCTGAAACCAATTTATTCTGATTTAGCATCCCTTAAAGCATAAGTATGCAAGTTTTCAGCCCGCTAGCTCAAACTTAAAGTATTCGGTGAAAAATCCATTTTTTCATAAGGGGTTAGTATAGCAAAACTTTGGGAAATCTTTGCCGGGCCATAACTCAAAAACTAAGGGCTAAAACGTTCTGAAACCAATTTACTCGGATTTAGCATCCCTTAAAGCATAAGTATGCAAGTTTTCAGCCCGCCAGCTCAAACTTAAAGTATTCGGTGAAAAATCCATTTTTTCATAAGGGGGTACCGTTTTAAAACTTTGGGAAATCTTTGTCGGGCCATAACTCAAAAACTAAGGGCTAAAACGTTCTGAAACCAATTTATTCTGATTTAGCATCCCAAGTTTTCAGCCCGCTAGCTCAAACTTAAAGTATTCGGTGAAAAATCCATTTTTTCATAAGGGGTTAGTATAGCAAAACTTTGGGAAATCTTTGTCGGGCCATAACTCAAAAGCTAAAGGCTAAAACGTTTTGAAACCTATTTATTCGGATTTAGCATCCCTTAAAGCATAAGTATGCAAGTTTTCAGCCCGCTAGCTCAAACTTAAAGTATTCGGTGAAAAATCCATTTTTTCATAAGGGGTTAGTATAGCAAAACTTTGGGAAATCTTTGTCGGGCCATAACTCAAAAACTAAGGGGTAAAACGTTCTGAAACCTATTTATTCGGATTTAGCATCCCTTAAAGCATAAGTATGCAAGTTTTCAGCCCGCTAGCTCAAACTTAAAGTATTCGGTGAAAAATCCATTTTTTCATAAGGGGTTAGTATAGCAAAACTTTGGGAAATCTTTGTCGGGCCATAACTCAAAAGCTAAAGGCTAAAACGTTCTGAAACCTATTTATTCGGATTTAGCATCCCTTAAAGCATAAGTATGCAAGTTTTCAGCCCGCTAGCTCAAACTTAAAGTATTCGGTGAAAAATCCATTTTTTTCATAAGGGGGTACCCTTTTAAAACTTTGGGAAATCTTTGTCGGGCCATAACTCAAAAACTAAGGGCTCAAACGTTCTGAAACCAATTTATTCTGATTTAGCATCCCAAGTTTTCAGCCCGCTAGCTCAAACTTAAAGTATTCGGTGAAAAATCCATTTTTTCATAAGGGGTTAGTCTAGCAAAACTTTGGGAAATCTTTGTCGGGCCATAACTCAAAAACTAAGGGCTAAAACGTTCTGAAACCTATTTATTCGGATTTAGCATCCCAAGTTTTCAGCCCGCTAGCTCAAACTTAAAGTATTCGGTGAAAAATCCATTTTTTCATAAGGGGTTAGTCTAGCAAAACTTTGGGAAATCTTTGTCGGGCCATAACTCAAAAACTAAGGGCTAAAACGTTCTGAAACCTATTTATTCGGATTTAGCATCCCAAGTTTTCAGCCCGCTAGCTCAAACTTAAAGTATTCGGTGAAAAATCCATTTTTTCATAAGGGGTTAGTTTAGCAAAACTTTGGGAAATCTTTGTCGGGCCATAACTCAAAAGCTAAAGGCTAAAACGTTTTGAAACCTATTTATTCGGATTTAGCATCCCTTAAAGCATAAGTATGCAAGTTTTCAGCCCGCTAGCTCAAACTTAAAGTATTCGGTGAAAAATCCATTTTTTCATAAGGGGTTAGTATAGCAAAACTATGGGAAATCTTTGTCGGGCCATAACTCAAAAACTAAGGGGTAAAACGTTCTGAAACCTATTTATTCGGATTTAGCATCCCTTAAAGCATAAGTATGCAAGTTTTCAGCCCGCTAGCTCAAACTTAAAGTATTCGGTGAAAAATCCATTTTTTCATAAGGGGTTAGTATAGCAAAACTTTGGGAAATCTTTGTCGGGCCATAACTCAAAAGCTAAAGGCTAAAACGTTCTGAAACCTATTTATTCGGATTTAGCATCCCTTAAAGCATAAGTATGCAAGTTTTCAGCCCGCTAGCTCAAACTTAAAGTATTCGGTGAAAAATCCATTTTTTTCATAAGGGGGTACCCTTTTAAAACTTTGGGAAATCTTTGTAGGGCCATAACTCAAAAACTAAGGGCTCAAACGTTCTGAAACCAATTTATTCTGATTTAGCATCCCAAGTTTTCAGCCCGCTAGCTCAAACTTAAAGTATTCGGTGAAAAATCCATTTTTTCATAAGGGGTTAGTCTAGCAAAACTTTGGGAAATCTTTGTCGGGCCATAACTCAAAAACTAAGGGCTAAAACGTTCTGAAACCTATTTATTCGGATTTAGCATCCCAAGTTTTCAGCCCGCTAGCTCAAACTTAAAGTATTCGGTGAAAAATCCATTTTTTCATAAGGGGTTAGTTTAGCAAAACTTTGGGAAATCTTTGTCGGGCCATAACTCAAAAACTAAGGGCTAAAACGTTCTGAAACCAATTTATTCTGATTTAGCATCCCTTAAAGCATAAGTATGCAAGTTTTCAGCCCGATAGCTCAAACTTAAAGTATTCGGTGAAAAATCCATTTTTTCATAAGGGGTTAGTTTAGCAAAACTTTGGGAAATCTTTGTCGGGCCATAACTCAAAAACTAAGGGCTAAAACGTTCTGAAACCAATTTATTCGGATTTAGCATCCCTTAAAGCATAAGTATGCAAGTTTTCAGCCCGATAGCTCAAACTTAAAGTATTCGGTGAAAAATCCATTTTTTCATAAGGGGTTAGTTTAGCAAAACTTTGGGAAATCTTTGTCGGGCCATAACTCAAAAACTAAGGGCTAAAACGTTCTGAAACCAATTTATTCTGATTTAGCATCCCAAGTTTTCAGCCCGCTAGCTCAAACTTAAAGTATTTTTTCATAAGGGGTTAGTATAGCAAAACTTTGGGAAATCTTTGTCGGGCCATAACTCAAAAACTAAGTGCTAAAACGTTCTGAAACCTATTTATTCGGATTTAGCATCCCTTAAAGCATAAGTATGCAAGTTTTCAGCCCGCTAGCTCAAACTTAAAGTATTCGGTGAAAAATCCATTTTTTCATAAGGGGTTAGTATAGCAAAACTTTGGGAAATCTTTGTCGGGCCATAACTCAAAAACTAAGTGCTAAAACGTTCTGAAACCTATTTATTCGGATTTAGCATCCCTTAAAGCATAAGTATGCAAGTTTTCAGCCCGCTAGCTCAAACTTAAAGGTTTCGGTGAAAAATCCATTTTTTCATAAGGGGTTAGTATAGCAAAACTTTGGGAAATCTTTGTCGGGCCATAACTCAAAAACTAAGTGCTAAAACGTTCTGAAACCTATTTATTCGGATTTAGCATCCCTTAAAGCATAAGTATGCAAGTTTTCAGCCCGCTAGCTCAAACTTAAAGTATTCGGTGAAAAATCCATTTTTTCATAAGGGGTTAGTATAGCAAAACTTTGGGAAATCTTTGTCGGGCCATAACTCAAAAACTAAGGGCTAAAACGTTCTGAAACCAATTTATTCGGATTTAGCATCCCTTAAAGCATAAGTATGCAAGTTTTCAGCCCGCTAGCTCAAACTTAAAGTATTCGGTGAAAAATCCATTTTTTCATAAGGGGTTAGTATAGCAAAACTTTGGGAAATCTTTGTCGGGCCATAACTCAAAAACTAAGTGCTAAAACGTTCTGAAACCTATTTATTCGGATTTAGCATCCCTTAAAGCATAAGTATGCAAGTTTTCAGCCCGCTAGCTCAAACTTAAAGGTTTCGGTGAAAAATCCATTTTTTCATAAGGGGTTAGTATAGCAAAACTTTGGGAAATCTTTGTCGGGCAACAACTCAAAAACTAAGGGCTAAAACGTTCTGAAACCTATTTATTCGGATTCAGCATCCCTTAAAGCATAAGTATACAAGTTTTCAGCCCGATAGCTCAAACTTAAAGGTTTCGGTGAAAAATCCATTTTTTCATAAGGGGTTAGTATAGCAAAACTTTGGGAAATCTTTGTCGGGCCATAACTCAAAAACTAAGGGGTTGTGATTCCGTACCGTAGTGCTCTATTCCACCATACAATTGGGCCATAAGCCACGATCGTATCCGTATCCGTATGAAGCTGTGTAGATCCTGCGACATCGGCTTTAGCCAAATTCCTACCTACCATCGTTATCCGCGCATACCCTGATTCTACACTGCGATGTAGTGTCCTCCGGGGTTTTTTTTTTTGGATCTTTTAGTCCCGCCACATGAACCAGAGGTTAGTGTCCGCAGGTTAGTCTCTGATCCCCATATGGATATTGAGATGGACATTTTAAGATCCGAACCCCAAAAATAGCTTTTCCTATATTCCAAAATAAAAAATTCGTTGGACATTTTATTTTCATTTTCTTGTTTGTGTCGCTATATAGCTGCGTACAATAAAACAATATTGGTTTTGTTATGATGAGTAAGAGTTCAAAATAGTGGCTTATAATAAAAAAAAAAAAAAACGATAATGAATTTAAAAAATATTTCATATTTCAGATATTGATGCGATATTGCGATATGTATATATATAGGAAATGAATGGTTCGGTTCCGTTTGGTTTGGTTTTGTTTTCTTGGTTTGTTTGCTTATGGTATGTAAAATACTCGTTTACCTGCATCTCTTTATTATTATTGTATTACTTTTTTCTTTTTTTTTTTTTTATTTGTTGTTATTTGATTAAAGAAGAAAGCATTAAAAAGCAAAAAAAAAAGAAAAATGTTATTTACCTGATGATGATGCGTTAAAGAAAAGAAAACGATGATGAATTTTTTTGTGTTTTTTTACTTATTAATAAAATTTGTCACATACAAAACAAAATACAGTTTTCTGTCGTTGGTTTTGTTTTTTTTTTTTAGTATTTGATTTGTTTTCGAATCGTTAAGATTATTTTTTTCTGTAATTTACCTGATTTTTTTTTTGGAATTTAGTAGTTACATTACTTATTATTTTATTACTTATAAGTTTAAGTGCAGTCTTAACACAAATACAATTATATATTTAGTGCGAATTTTTATTGAACCAAAAAAAAAATGAATAAAATATTGTTTTTAATATTATTAATACAGATTTTTGTAATTTTTGGAAATTGTAAAAGTATTTTTGGTGAGTGTTGAAATGAAAAAGAAATCAATAGAGATAAGAAAAGATGGATAAAGTTTCCAAAATTATCTCTTCAGTGGATTATCAAATGAGTATCTGTTTTCAAACCAAATTGAAAATGTTCCTAAACCAAAAAAAAAAAAAAAACCAAGACAATTTTGTCTGAAAAATCCGTAAAAATTCTAATTTTTACCGGATTTGGGGGAAAATTTCCAGAGTTACTCCCATTATTGGAGATGATAAGAAAAAGTTGGTTCAGGTTTGGCGAAATAATCCATTTATTAGTAAATTTTAATTTTTATTTTTTTCGTAAAAAGTCCAAGCAGGGAAAACTTTTCGAAAAATAAAAAATTTCTATAGAAACAATTATATAAAGAGATTCGAAATCCATTTGCCGATTTTTAAAAAATTCTCTGAGTTCCAACGAATTGGTCTATAAGTTTAGGAAGTTACTCTCTCAATATAGAGATAAGAAAAAATGAATAAAGTTTGAAAATGTATATCTCCATTCAATGAGTTCCAATTGTCGTTCCTCAAACAATTAGGGAAAATTTTGCTAAACAAAACATCTGTATCAAGAGATAATTTCTTTCGATAATTCTAGTTTTCAATAACGGATCTGGGAATTTGCCAATTAAATTTCAATATAGTGACAAGAAAATATTGGACAATTTTGAAAAGAAACCATTCATTGTGGATCTCAACTTTTGTGATTGTCGATCCTTTAAACAAAGATCCAAAATTTTCCTTAAAAATAAAAATTCTATATAGAAAGAAAAATAATAAATATCCATTTGCCGATTTTTCAAAACAAAAATTTCAGCTTTCAACGGATTAATCCGAAAATGTATGGAAATATTCTCAATAGCGATAAGAAAAGATGGTCCAACAAATTTGGAAATAATCCCTTCGGTGAATCTCAAGCGATCGCCATTCAAACAAGCATTGAAAATTTTACCTATAAACAATAACCATAGAAAACAAAAATATAAAGATAATTTCTTCGGAAATCCATCCTTAAAACTCTAATTTTCCCACGGATTGAAATTGAAAATGTCCAGAATTACTCACAATATAGAGATAAGAAAAGATGGATAAAGTTTTTAAAATTATCCCTTCAGTCGAATTCTATAATTGATTGTTCTTCAAACGAAACAAAAAACCAAAAATTTCCTAAATACAACAAAAAAACAAATCGAAAAAAATAAAAAACCTACCCGATGATGAAGTTTTCAACGGATTAAGTTGCTCGCTCGCTCGCTCGCTCAATATAGAGATAATAACAAAATATTAAGAAAAAATTTCTGTATGCATCAATCCATGAAGTGAATTTCAGATTATTGTCCGTCAAACAAACCCGCGAAAGTTTCCTAAATAAAAAATCCATCAGAAAAAAATTTTCTTCCAAAATCATCGATTGATGATTTTAAAAAAGTTCTAATTTTCACAAATTAGATTTTGGGGCGGAAAGTTTAGGGAGTTACTGTCAATAGAGATAAGAAATGATGGTCCTAGTGTGGAAATAATCCATTAAGTAGTTGATTTTAAGTGATTGCCATATCCAAACAATGCAGAAGGAAAATTGTCCTAAACAAAAAACCTATAACCTATTTTGTCTGTAAAATCTGTTGATTGATTCGGTATGCGTTCGATTGGTTTCGGTATGCGTTCGATTGGTTAACGAGATTTTGTATAGTTTGGTCTTCGAATTCGCAATTTGTTTTAGTCTATTTGTTGTTGTGTTTGGTTATCAAAGTTGATAACCGATTTGATGCACGAAAAAACCCATTCCAAATTCATATGCGTTCGTCTCCACTTGAGTAGAATGAATGAATGAATGGGTATGAATACCACTACTATCAATCAACCCTACCTACCTTTTGAAGTGTTGCACTATCTTAAATTCCATCATGCGATGCAATTGTTGATTTCAACATCGTTGCACGTTTTTTTTTTTTGCGTCGCCAGAGTCTGTGTTGTAGAGTTGGAACTGGAACCTTGGGATTTGTTTTACCACCACGACGCAAAAGAACGTCCCTTTGAACGTTTCGCTCAACCAACATTTTGTATTTGGTTGCTCGTAGGCCAATTCGCGCAACAATTTTCGCAATTGTAATGTTTAGCTGATACTCAGAAGAGATGATATTTCGATCCGGTACGCTCCGGATCTACCGCCGGGAGTTATAAATAAAGCGCAATTGATGGATAAAGACAGACCTATAAAATATCCCCGGACCGTGCAGTACCGGCCAATAATCGGTCAAGCAACTACACTGCGTTATTATACCTTTGAGATTTATTTATTTATCAATTAATTTTTGGTTTTGTTTACAGATTATTTCGATGATGTCAGTTTGGAGGCACGCGATGATGAACCTCAACAATCATCACAATCAGAATCGGAATCGGATGATCAACCGAAAAATTGTTCATGTATTGGTCATTCATGTTCTTGTTGTATAGATTTTAATATTTCTACATTATTTGATTTCGGTCGTCCAGGTAAAAATTGCGCGCGCGCCTTCCCGCCCTCCGTTCAATTCTAATTCAAATTCAATTCAAGTAAATTTTTATTTTTGGTGTATTTAATAGCTTGTATTGATATGAAATATTTATCGGCTGACGAAGGAATTAGTATGAATATTTCGTATGGCGATAGTTTATTGCATAAGGCAAAGGTGAATGTACCCGATCCGAAACCAATATGTTTGAATATATTTACAAGTATTGCAAAAATGTGCGCTCGATTCAGTGAACTTTTGCCAACGGATGATGGCCTTCGGGGTTGTTTAACCTTGGAACCGATACTATTGGAAGAGGTAGGCGGGGGTTTTTTTTTATTCTTCTTTCAAAATTTTGAACCATAATAATAATAACTGTATTTTGTTTATAGTCACAAATAGAATTACCAGTTGGATGTTTCCGAATGAGTCCAAATGGTATGGAAACAATTGAATCGGCTGCCGATCAAATAAAAGAATCTCAGCAGTTAACGACAAATGAAACTTCATCATCATCAAATGAAGTTGGTGGTGATTTAAGTAATGAAATAAATACAGATGATGATGATGATGTGGATGATGAAGATGCCAATACAACAGAATCATCAGCAGAAGAAACGCTAGCCGGTTATAATACCGATGAAATATTGGCGGCCGTTAATGAATCGGCCGAACAAGGTATTGCTTTATTATCAAATTGGTTGGGTTTAAATTTAGGCAGTAGTTCCCAGCCACAATCAATTAAATCAATAAAAAATAAAAATTCAACAGATGAAATAATTAAAAAAAATTAATATTGCTCAATCATAATAATAACTTTTATATAAATTAATTCAATTTTTGGTCGCGTTTCTTGTCAATTTTTTTTTTTAATTTATTTAATTTATTTTATTTATGTATAATTTAATAAAAAAACGCAATTTTAATTTAGATTAGATTAATTTTTTTTGTGTTTTTTTTTTTTAACGAAAGAGGGGAAATATTCAAAAGACAAGCGCCGAAGGTGCCAAAAAGATTCTTATTGATTAAAAACCAATCGTCGTCGATTGTGGTATTTTTCGAAACGACGGCCTCCTTTTTTTCTTACATTCCGATTGATACCTAAGCGACTTTTATCATTCAGGTTTTGTCCCGGAGTATTCATCGAATATTTCTCGAAAGTGTCCGTTGGACATTTGAACACAATGCAGCGGTTTCTTCATTCTCAACCACAGAGCATGCGCTCGTATCATCCTTGAGAATATTCATCCCCACACAAGATGTCGCTTAAACCCCTCAACGGCAACCATCTCTCTGTCTCTCTGATCTTAGATTGTCTGAGGATTAGATTCTTTTACTTGCTTCCTTCCTTCCATTGTGTTTCTGATATTCGCAAAAGAAAATCCACTTCTCATCGTCTTTTTTTTTAGCACTTCGCCATCCAGGACCCCCGGTCGTTTTTTTTACATGCAAAACTTTGCACTTGCCTGGGGGCGTTTGTTTCAGTACAACGTTTTTTGTTTTTTTTTTACCTTAGAAGACGAATTCCTTTTTGAAAATCACCCCCGTCTTGAAAAATGCCTTAATTAATTAATTAATATTAATTAATAATAATTAATCCGATACCAAAAGTATCTAATTGAAATAGATTTCGCTGAAAATAAAACCTGACGTGTCCAATTTGCTTTAAAAATTTTTTTAATTATTTTTAAATGCCAACCACAGAAGACTAGAGATAGAGGGAACTTAAAAGGGATATACCTCAACAAAATAACGCATTATGAGGCTACCTACGTTTGGGGTAGCTGTGGAAATTGTTACTGTATACAATACATGTATGTTATATAGGGCAAAAATATTTAGAACTCGTACGGGAGTGAAAAAGTAAAAGACCGGTGCTGTTCGCCATATAATCCTATTAATTGCAGTGTACGCGGTTCTGGCTCCAGAAAGGCAAGGGACGTGATATTCGTAACAAAAGCGTCGGCTCCCGTAAGTTCTAGAAGATTCTATTTTGTGATCCTTAACCCAATGTGACCGCGTTCTGGGTCGACGAACACTCGTTGAGCCTATGTTGAGCACATTCCAGTGCTAGGGGATGAATGAAATGGCCTGCCTTTCATACACAATATCACCTCTTTGCTGTTGAGGAGTGAAAAAAAAAGGATTTCCTTTTCGGCTCACTCGATTGCATTGAATTAATTGCATGAATCGCAGGGTCATCATCACCTTTGCCTCGAATACTGAAGAGTGATTCCCTAATTTTTACATGACAGGCCAAGCAAAGCTCCTTCGAATTCGAAAACCCGCCCGAAGTTGCTATTTTTGATAGATCCGCCCGTAAAGATTGTAATCGTTTCCCGATTCAACTTCTGGTGAGATAATGTTCCATTGAGATCTATTAGAGTTTTGTGGTACATTTCCTGTATCATAACACTCTCTCTCTCTCTCTCTATTGATCCCATCCATTGGCATGTTTTCAGTTCTCTGATCCTTTTTTGGCAAGATCCAAGACCGACCTGTGTCTATTTTTTGTTTTTTTTTTTATATTTGGGCCCCCTTTCGTACCTTCCGAAGTAACTCGTTATCTCTGAAGCATCTCTTTTTGAAGGGAATCCGACCGAACTCTTAACCAGAAAGAAACGGGGGACCGGTCACCCCGTCATCCTTATACTCTCCAAAGCCGGACATTTAAATACAAAATTTGCGAAGCCGAATCAAATGTTCCGCCTTTCATAATACCAGAAATCACCTCTATGTTCCATTGAATGTGTTCTAGTCATTAGTGCATGAATTAGGATCTCCATCTGGTTTCATGGTTCTCCTATTTGTTTTTGATTGCCGTTTGGTTTGTTAGACGGTAAAGGTTTCACACACACACACACACACACACCCTCTCACCCCGCAATCCCACCAACCTTCGTCGAGTCCCGCCATTCAAAGGTGTATTGCACCTCTTTTCCTGTAGGCCTCCGGTTCCGGTGTGAAGTTATCTGAAGTGGTTAATTTTACTGGGTTGGAAACTGGAAGGGACATGAAACATGGGGAACGGGAGGAACTGGGGAAGGTACCAGCATGTTACGCCTCAGGGCACGGACCATTTAACAGCGATAATGGACAAAACCGTCCATAACAGAAATATGCAGATTGTGTAAAAACAAAAGAGAAGAAGACCCAGTTCCGCCCGGTTTCTGTTTCTTGCAATTTCCAGCCCGGTGAAATTAACCACTTCAGATAACTTCACACCGAAACTGAAGGCATACAGGAAAAGAGTTCTTACAGGAGAAGAGCCTGGATACAATAATCGAATGTGAAGTTTTTGAAAGATACAAAAAGGCACTTCGGCACAAACGAAAGGATCAAGACGGAGACAGTCTCTTGACCGTCTGCTAAATTTTATAGTAGAATTAAAACTAAAATTTATGACGTATAAATGCTCATTAACATGTATTTATCTTTATTTTTCCTTTTTTTGGGCGGTGGGGTTCAATAGATCAAATGAGTCACAGTAAACGGAGCGGATTATTTAACAACTCCATACCAACTGGGACGGGTTTTAGTCGGTAGAACGTCAACTTAGTTGGCGGGAGTTCGACACTCCGGTCGTAAATGGATTCGTTCCCCTCCCACCAAAAAAAAAAAAGATCTGAAGTGGTTGGTGTTAGCACTTTTTCTTGCTTTCCACTGCCCTTTCCAACACCGTCCTGCAGTTATTTTCGCACCCTCATCTTCAACGCTTTCGTACACTTTCGCGGATGTTAAGTTCGATTGTGGTGATTTCGCTATCTTCATAGCCTCCAACGAAAGTAATAAAGGGACTCTTCTTCAGCGTCCATGCCGAACAGGTCTCCGAAGAGGATGGATTTCCCGATTCGAGTCTGTGTTCCTCCACCTCAGGTATTTAATCCTAAATGATTTTGTTCTCCATTAATTTTTGTTTTCGCATTATAGTTTTACTTAGCTGCACATTCGCAGGATGCATTCTTGCGGGTTGCCTCATCACCACATGGGAGTGTAGCTCCAAACACTTGAAAATGTTGAGGACGATGGAATGTGAATTGCCATGACCGCGCATGAGACGGCTTTAACTCTTGCCACACCATCCTCCATTCACTTACCATGATTTAAATAATTTAGATAGAAAAACAAATCAGGGGTTTTAATTCTTTTAAGTTCACAAGACTCTGTTTATGGGATTGATTAAAATGTTTATGTGAGAACTTTAGCGACTTTGTATAGTGATTGCGATTTACTGAAACGTTTCGTAAAACTTCTGGTAGAATTTTTGACTTACAATCAACAGAATTAAGTTGTGTAAAAAAGTGTAAAAAATTAATATTAAAACAAAAAAAATTTAATTAATAATAATAAACTTTTTTTGATTTATTAAGCCACAAACAGAAAAAAAAAAATATTATAATTTATTTGGTTTCACATTTCACTGCTGCGCATGCTTTTACTACTCTTCATTATTTTTATTTATAGTAAGTAAAAGTCGCTATAGTTTTTTTCCATGATAAAACTTTAATATATAAATAAATATAATAATACATTTCTTATAGAATTTATATATTAAGCGTCGCGCGCAGCATACACTTAATAATAATAATAATAAAATTTTTAACAATTTGATTGATTTAATTTCAAAATGGAATCTTAACTTTAGTAATACAGTTTTTTGTTTGTGTTAAATACAATTAACGTAGAAAATAAAAATTAATTAATTATTGACTTAATTTTTATATTTTGCAAAATAATAAGTTTTTTTTGTTGTCTGTCTCACCTTCAGTTGAGGGCTTTTAAAGGTGAAATATTAAAATAAAAAGGAAAAGAAAATAATAAATTGACTAATAAATTTATAAGAACGAACAAATATGATGATGGTGATGGAGGTCTGTCGAGGTGACGTTGGTAATAATATCTAATATCTCTTTATAGTCCACTTAGTCCGCTTAGTCAACAAAAATAAAATAAAATAAATTATTATACATTAAATCGGGTTTCCGATCCATCGGCTAACATCAACGAAACCGTTCGATTATTTATCCATATTAATTTGGCCAAACGCATTGGATTCAAACGACTAACGTCTGGAATCGGTGCCGTTGAATAACCCTTGACGCAACGTGTTTGGGATTGTCCCAATCCAAACATACCTAAAAATTGAAGGAAAATTTTTTTTTTTATTGGTTATTGGGAATTTTTAAGAAATCTCGCACTATGAAATTGATTTTGGTAAAATTTTCCATATAAAAAACATGAAATTCTTGGCAAATTCTCAATTCAAACCAAGTCCGTGCATGAAATTCCCATTCAATTCCATATTATCCAATCACTTACCGGTACTGGTTTGCCAAAATGACATTCCATTATCGCCATTCGAATAACTGGCAAGAAATTTACCCTCGGGACTAAATGCAATGGCTGTTATTGGTTTCTTATGAGCCGGTATCATTTGACATTTATTTTGACGTAATTCATAGATTGCCAATTGACCAGCACTGGAACCAACTGAAAAAAATCCAAAAATTGTTTTTAGTAAAAATAATATTAGAAACATACAATTTCAAAAATTGCATTCCTTTCGATTGCACGCAAGAGTAGGTAATAGTAGAAAAAAAGTAGATTTCTCCTACTCCTACTTTGCTATATATGTAGTTCAGTGTAGTTCCGAGTAGAAAAAAAAATATCTACTCTTTTCTATTCTTCGTACGCAATCGAAAGAAACGCAACTATCATTTTTGAACGTCGTACCTGCAATACGACGCGTTTGCGAACAATGCGATATTTGATTAAATTTACAAATGGCTGGACAAACTTCAGTTAACGGTTTATTTTTAAGATCGGCAGCATCCACACAATGTAATGTAATGTCCATGATCTGGTTGGTTATGGTTGGTTGTTGGTTGGTTGGTTGCGAAAACAAAAAAATAGATAGTTAGTTGAAAATTTCATAATTATTTCGGAAGAAACAAAAAAAAAAAAAAACCCGTACCTCAACCAACAATGTTTGCATTTCATTTGCCATCTTATCGATAAGCATTTCAACACATTGTAAAATTTCCTTTTTTGCACGATACAATACGGATTGTGTTAATGGGACACTTATTGCCTGGGCATTTTGTTGTAATGTATTGTAACGGGCCACTTCACGGGCCATCGTTGTTATGAATGCAGCCGGACGTGCCGTGGCAATTAATCGTATTGCATGACGTGCCGTACGACATGCATCGGCTTGTGGCGTTAACGGTAATTTATAATTTAAATTCGGTATCAAACGATTCGAATCACAACACGTTTCCAAAAGGCCCAATAGCACTTTACTAACATCTAAATACGGTTCCCATACGGTAAAACCACGTCCAATTAAATCAATGGCAGCTCGACGTAATGGCGTATGAGCTGGTAATTTTGGTGTTGGCGGTGCCAATAACAAATGCGTTAATGCCATTGATGTCAGACGAGCTAAATTGTTATTGCCAATGCCAAAACCTTCAACGACCGAACTTTTACGACGTTGATCGGGATTTCTTTTTGAATTTACATTACCTAAAATGAATATGAAAATTTATTTGTTAGGACACCGCGCGGGCCGAAAAAATTTAACATTTTACCATCTGTTGAAATGTCCTGACCAAATTCAGCACCGATGACACCTAATAATACAACGGCCGTTGTTTGTTTACGTTTTAATTCGGCCAATGATGATGGTTTACGAATAACTTCTTCTTCTTCCTCTTCGAATTCTTCATCCTATTTTGGATTTTTTTTTGTTTTTAAATCATAAAGAGACATTTAAAGATATGGGGAAAAATCTATTTGAATTCAATTCAATAAAAAACAATTACATTTGGATCGGTAATCTGTGGTATTGGCGTACCCGGAACACTACTTGGTTGTGATGCATTTTGTGTCTGTTGGGCTTGTTGGGCAATTGGTTCGGTGTGAGTGTACAACGGTAAATATTGTGCCCAACTTTCAACCAATTGTTTACGTCCCTTTTTACCCATACGACTCAATTCACCCAATAGAATCTGTTGGGCAGCTTCACGTATTTCAATGCAATGATGTTGCCAACGTCTGGCCATCATTTCAACTTGAGGTCGTTTAAAATTACGTGGTTCTAATCCACAAGTGATATATATAGAAAAATAATTAATATAAAAAAAAAAAATTTATATCACAAAACAGAAAAATTTTTGTATTATTACCAAACGCATCGATTTTATCGGGTAATAAAAAACAATGATGTGTTGACAGTAAACTCCATCCTTGTTTTATTTGAGCCTGTTGTTGCGTATAAATTTCTTCATTTTCTTCATTTGTCCAGGATGCACTGATCCGTGTCGTTTGACGTTGAATTTTACGATTACGTTCTTGTTCCGAAATGAAGGTGGCCATTGCCATTGACATTAATGTATTTGACATTGCGACCATTGCCAACAGATGATTTGATGTTAGCGTTGTACTCAATTCCCAATGTAAACGTTGTGTAAATAAACGGGTTAAATTCTCTTGACGTATCAACGGTGCCGGTAAATCATTTGCCAAATTCAAATCATTCGGTGGATTAACCGAATCAACTGTTAAATCATTTTGCCAAGTGGGCAACAACAATGACATATAGCCGCCTTTTGACAAAACACCAAATGACACTGGAATCTATACAGCAGTGCAGAGCAGAGCATAACGGATCAATAAATGAATGAAAATGAATATTGTAAAGGGTGGATGGAGTTAAATAACTTTTGTATATTGATTTTGCTATGAATCTATAAAAAAAACTAATAAAAAGGAAAATTTTATTTTATTCAACTGACTGACGGAGCGAGGCTTTGCAGTACACCGTTCAATCCAATCACATCCCAAATTTTCATCTTATTTTAAATGGTTGGATGAACTTCTATTTCACAAAATAGCAGCTATTTTAAGTCATGAATCGGACTCCGGATGGTTAGCCGCGATGCATAATTTATTTACTTAATTTACAATTGGTTTTGGGGCGTCCAACAACCCAAAATTTTTTACCAACGTAACCCATTCATGGCCAACCAAAAACTCCCAAATATCCTAAAGGCCCGTTTTCATTTCATCTTTGCATCTAACCTGCCCGCCGCGGTCTTCCAACACTCCTTGATCCACAACTCGGTTTAACTTCGCCAACCTTCCACCTCAAGTCAAACCACCTAAAGCGATCAACAATCTTGATTGTACCGAACAATGTAAAAGGTTCACCATAGATTTTATAGAAATTTCATGGTAGCATCGCCTAAAGACCAAAACCTTCTTCTTCCGTGTGGCACAGCCTACACGTATTGCAGCTAACGATTTTCATCCTTTATAGATGAGCCCTTAGATTATAGTAACCGCTCAAATATCCGACCACCAATCTAGTATTTGTCTAATTTAGGAGGAGAATTTGTTACGTCAGTCCCTTTGTGTATGCATGAATAAAGAGCTTATAATGCATGCAGCCATCGGTGTTATTCCATTGTTTCTGTGACTCTCGTAGCAGTATTTCGTTCATCCTTGCTCTAATAGTTGCTTTAGCTAAACCACAGAATGGTCTAGGTTGATTGCCCGACTCAACAGAGCTCTTTCTAGCGATTGCATCTGCCCTCTCGTTACCCTCTATTCCACTATGTCCAGGTATCCAAATTAGTGTGACTGTATTTACCCCTAACACCTCTTTCAGTATCCCTAGACAGTCGAGCACGAGCTACGACCTTATCTCTCGGGATTTCACGGCCATAAGTGCCGTGTCGCCTTGCTATCTGATAAGATTGCGATCTTTTGGTCTTTATTCCCCTTGTCCCTGATCCATCTGATGCAAAGTTCTAAAAATCATGGATTTTCGCCTGGAATACGGTGCTATACCAATCCAGGGTGGCCCCACGTTCCATTTTTGGATTAGATCCACACAAACGCCGGAGCCAGATCGCTGTTACGGTGCAAGTAAATGATCAAGTAGCACCCGTCTTGTTGAAACCAAAAACAAACGTCACCTATTTGTTTAAAAAAATGTCTCTTGTCTTAATTTTTTGTTTTGGAAACTAAAAAATTCGTTGAGCATGACAAAGACAGTAAAATGCTCTTCATTTACGGTGTAACGGACCAAAAACAACAACTCATTGCGGCTTGCGCTTCTCCACGACGACGCATGTGCATTTTTGTCTTATTAGTACCAAAATGCGACACTTTTTTTATTATATATATTTACGTAGCTTCCGAGGTATCGAAATAAGCATCATATTTGCATTAAGATGATTTTTCAGCTGTAAAATCTGCTCATCACTTCAACTATATCAATAAGTATGTTCTTCAGGCCATATTGGACGAATCGACACGAAATGGTCGTGCTGCTCCTGTTGAACCCCTGAACTATTTGAACTTTATACGATGGTGTCACAGGCCACGGGAGATCTTTTTTGGCCATAAAATATCTTCTCCTCAGAAAAGGGCGAAAAAAAATCACTCTGAATTCCTGAGAATGTTGGCGATTGATGAGTTGGGGCTTGGTCATTCTTTCGGACTACGGTGCAAAGCACAAGCCATTTTCGGGGGTGCTTTGCACTGTACTGTACCACAAGAACCCATTGTTTTATCCAATAACCAATCCAGTTTTGCATGTACGACTTTATGAAAAATTTTCTACACAGAGATTGTCTGATTGGAAAAAAGGTGTTTCTTTCTGTTACACCGGAATAATTTTGAATGTTTGAATTTTTTGTTGTCCACTTTCGGTGTCAGCACCAATTTGGAAATAATTTTTTTAAATATTTCCCCGTGTCGTTTGTACCACCAAACGACTCCCTTTTGTAAACCGCACACACACATATATATTAAATATTTAAACTAACTTCCATTCGTCAATTATACAATGGAATGACATTTGAGTAGTTGGAATTGGGCCCACACTCAAAATAACTGAACTAGTTCAAAAAATAACTGTTCGTTATATAACTAATGGCCCCAACCTCCCAGAAATATATGAAAATAAATAAAAAACAAATATTTTAATAATAATAATAATAATTACCATTGGACGTAACAATCCCAATTCTGTTTCGCATACTTTATCCAAATGTGGATCAAGTCCCCAGGAATGTATTAACGATAATAGTAATTGGGCAACTTCCATAACATGGGTGGCCTCCATACGTGGTGCAAGTCTTTTTAAACTTTCTTCTGTTGACAAAAAAAAAATGAAAAAAAAAAAACCAAAAATATTGTTTTATTACAAAAGATAAATTCAAAATTGTGGGTTTTTAATTGATTAAAGGAGCTAGGAGGAATATTGGGTGGAAATGGTCGGGTTTTCCATGATTTCATATGAAATTTGACATTTAAAATCTACTATCTACCATAATATTTTTTACTATTTGGCATGTAATCCAAATGCTAATATCTCCGGTAAAATATAATATATTCCTATCGTCTCCATTAAAGACCATTTATTAGAGGTCTGGTCCTAAGACCGTTACACTAGGTTACATTTTCTAGCACTCTCCACCTCACTCCATTCTCCTCTTCGTTGCTTATCCTATCATCACCCAATCCAACCTCTGACAATATATCAAACAGTCAAGCGGTTATCATGGCCATTGCAACACCAAGTTTTAATTCAAGGATGATTTACGACGACCGCAAGGGGCCCTAGATAATAAATTAGTGCTGGGTCCCAAGACACATGGGTGTTGAGGGCACAGAAAGAATCAATGACCTGGCGAGATTGGAAACAATGGTAACGGTAATGGGATCGGAATCCGAAAATCGCCAATCCGAAGAGCTGTATCCGGTATGGCTCTCAAAAAAACTGGAAGTCAATTCAGGAAAATCGATATTCACTTTGTTCCTAACCTGGGCTGATGAAAACCAAACGGACTTCAATCAATCAAAACTTTGTAGGAATTTGGGGACGATCCCGTCGTAAAACAGAAATTGAAAGGAGCTTGGGCGGTGGAATGTTGGAATGTGGCATGTTTCAGGTCATGGCTACGTTAAAACAAATACAAAAGGCCAACAACAACAGGAACAGTGCAGATTTTATAAAGGTGTAGAAGGAGATGTCAGCAACCCTTACGCATACTATTCGAATGTGACGGCCAAAAAACTAATAGAAAGATTCAATTCTATTCTACACAGAGAAAGAGGTCGGCAGCAATAGAGATATCGCTTGAGAATCTGCCCAGTTTTTTTTTTGTATGATTAAATTGACAATTTTTCACATTATGAGATTTTTACTATAGAATTTGTTTTACAACCCTATTGGCCTTCTAAGGGAAACATTTAGAGAACTTAATTATCTATCCAACGCATCCCTGAACTTTATTCTAACCCACCGGATTCCCAAGAAATGGTTTTTTTCCCACAACCCTTACAGAATAAACCAAATTTTTTTAACTTTAATTAGGAAAAATCAACCCTTTATCGTGTCAATTGTTAAGGGTGAAATTGCCATAAAGCGGTATTGATTTTAAGGGTGAATCTTAAGTAAAATGAGCTGAATTTTCGGAATTTACAAAAATATTAATGGGTGCCAATGCAAAAAGTATGATTAAATTTACAATTTTTCACATTTTAAGATTTTTACCCCCCCGTAATACGCGATGCCATTTATTAAACTATATTCCAACCGGCAGGGATTGGTTTTGGTCGGAAGGACGCGTCAACTTAGTAAAGGGGAGTCCGGCATTCTGTCTGAAAATGGAATTACCCTCAATGATAAAAACAAAACTCCGAAAATAATTTATCCTCCTATATCCCACTAATTGAACACCAATATCGATTATATTCTCGCACCAGAATGTCCCTTTTGTTTTTCCATTTTCATCATAAGCCCAGCCGTACCTTCTTCTAACCATTTATCTTCAACAGTCTCCCAAATAATAACTCGCCTTAATGATTTTGGCCTCGTCAACTCTCCCCTCCTAATATATTTTACGCGAACTTCCCCCCCCCCCCCCAATCATGCAATTACCCACGCAAAATATCACAAACGTTCATGGACATTAATTTTTCTTTCGTGCCTTTAACACTCAACCTTTTTATGTTACCCATCTCTTATGAACACACCATAATTTTTTATATTTACTTTAAGTCTCTATTTCTCAAAATATCGTTCCAACTAGAACTCGATCATTCGCAGGATCATCCTCAGACTATCCGAAAAAAACATACTACATCATTATCAGTTGCACATGTCATAAATTTGTAACATTCTGATGCGTTGTCCATCCAGCGAATTGTCAAAACACTGAAATCTTTTAAGAATAGTTCAAAATAATCTCAAGGATTCAAGATATCGGCTTTGACTGCGCGACTAATTCCCGAATCACACATGCCTTGCCGTCCTCGTACAACCGCACTTCAGCATTTGCGCCAGTTTCACTTGAACCCTCCAATTTTTTTTCGCAATTTAAACAATATAACAACGTCTTCTATCTATGATCACTAACACCGCCGTCAGATTCACAAAAACCCATATATCCTGGTTCGTTTTCCAATAATCGCGAATACCCAAAAAAATATAATCCAAAGGCGAATACCAACTTCTACTAAAATCAAAACCTGACGTTCATTCCGACAACTACCGTCCATTTATCCATCACTCATTGATCCAAAAACGAGATGCCTCTGCTTTGTCTCAGCCTGTATAGGCTAAGCCCTTTATTTCTGCCCCCACTCCGCCCACTCCATTCAAATATAATAGCAATGCACAAATCTATGCGGTGAAATTTTTCTTTCTCTACTCGTTCGAACTACTGTGTAGGTTTGCTAAGGTTTGCCCTTACGTTTGGCAATTGGAACATGGACGTTCGTGGAGAAGGCGGTAAAATGGGCGGTGACTAAAAGGGTACTTTGGGATCAACAAAAAATGTTTGTCCGTCCGTCCGCCGTCGTTTTTTATATTTCCCGAAAGACCATCGAAAAATTTTTAGGTTAAGTTCGCAAAAAATGAGCGAAATGGGGAAGATGGATTTTCGGAGCTGTGATTGTCGTTTGCTGGGTAAATGCTTTTTTAGTTAAAATTCAGTAATTGGGTTTTATGATTTTGTATTTTGAAAGATAATCGAAAATCTGAGGAGTTTATACGAGCGAAGATGATGCAAGAATTTGGTCCAGCGATTTGTGAATTTTCGGGAGTTATGGCAAAAAAAAAAGTAAATCGGCCCAAACACGAAATTTTCTGATTATTTCATATGACGGGTTTTCCAAATTAACCTTTCTAAAGCAAATTCCTTATTTAATATGGTTTTTTTTTGTTATAAAATCGGCCATGATTAAAAAAACAAAAAAAAAACTAAAGTTCAGTTTATTTTAATCTATTATAAGTTCCATTTTTAAATCTTTCCTGTTTGTTTTCTTTTTTTTTTTTGCTGTCTGATGACAATAAAATCAAAAGTAAATAAGATTTAAATTTACCATTACGCTAGTTAGTGAACTTATTAATAATAATAATAATAATAATTCTAATTTTAAATTGAATATCAATCATTATTTATTTTTTTTTTTTTGCAATTATGAGCAGGGGCGTACCGTTGAAAAAAAAATAAAAAACATATCCTCAAATTGGTGTCAAAAACATATAAAACATTTCATTAATCGTTTATTCATTAATAGTTTATTTGGGGGAAAAATAAAAATGGAATCAGCTGCAGTGGGAAAATTCTGAAGGAAAAATTGCATTTACTAAATACTTTTTCATTACATCCGTGGTTTTTTGTAAACTCTTAAATTTTCTCAGAAAAATTCAATCAATATTTCTGATTTGTTTAACAACGAAACGAAAATTTTTGGAAAATCCTCTTGTTACTGGTTCAGAAACGGCCAGACCATTTGGCAAGATTACGTTTCCCAGTCATTTTAGTTCTCAAATTTGTTGTAGTTTCAAAGAGGTGTCAAAATACGTCTCATCATATTTGTATTAAGATGAATTTGCATCTATAAAAATGCTAATCACTTCAACTACCAATCAGTTGGGTCTTCAGTTCGTATTGGGCACTGGGAAACTAGGAAACGAATGGTCTTGCGATTTATGAACCAGTGAAATTTAATTTAACCTATTTAACTCATTGAAAAATGCCAAGTGTAGGTATAGGGCATTGTCGGTACAGGTGGACAAGGCTTCGATCTGATTATGTGATCTTTTGTTCCGCGCGCACAAGATTCGCGCAATTCCGGCGTCACAGCCGTTACGTTAGCAATTCCGGTGCTATATGAGGGGGGATACAATCGTCTCTGTGCCGGGATCCCAAAAGGTTCTGGAACTATGTTAATGTTAAGCGGAAGTCAGGGGGCATGCCTGAAACTATAATGAATTGTTAATGGTGCCAAGTTGGCATCTGCAAGGGAGATATGTGGGGCATTTTCGAAGTATTTCGGGGATGCCTACATTTAAACCGGGAACTCATTGGATGGTGTTCGTCCTGAATTCTGCATTGAACAAATGGTTAATATCATGGGTCATTGCGTATATCACGTGAGCAAATACTGACTAAATTAAACAAAATTAGTATTAACAAGGGTTCCCATGCACCCATTGGGGTGCATCCATTTGTTCCTAAGGAAATGTGCAGAATCTTTGGATGTTCCATTTTAACACATTTTTTCAATACATCGTTGAAAAGTGGCAAATTTCCGGAACAGTGGAAGTGGACATCGTATATATAACACCGATACATAAGTCTGGTTCACGTGGTGACATCTCCAACTACAGGGAGGTGGCAATTCTTCCAACAATTGGTAAATTGTTCGAATCAATCGTTTGTGATATTCTTGTGACCACAAAAACAAGAACGTCCCAACACGGTTTCATGAAGGGGCGCTCCACAATGACTACTTTTGCTAGACTTTGTTAACTATTCGATTAGATCGGAATTGAATCTGGAAGGCAAATTGATGTGGTTTACATGGATTTTAAAAAAGGCTTTTTTTTGATAGGGTTTGTCATGACATCCTCCTTATTAAAATAAGCTTGAGAGAGTTTTGGTATTCATTCATCAATGCTTAACTGCGGTTAACTTCTTATTTGGTGGGTAAAAAACAATTTGTATGCGCTCTTGGTTGTGATTCGAACGTCTTTCAAAGTGGGATCGGGTGTTCCTCAGGTAAGCCTTGGCCTTGGCCCTCTATTATTTAATTTATTCATTAATGGCATGGCTGCAGGATGACCTAATCCGTGTTTCGTCCTGGTGTTAATGAAATTGTATGATGCGTTCAATGTGAAGAAATGTTTCGTTATGTCATATCACACAGGAAGGTTAATCCAATTGCTTTTGATTATGTCATATCAGGCAATTCCCTTGTAATTGTCGATGAAATCATGTGTTAGATTTGATATGAGCGTATGACATTTGGTTCACACATTGATTATATTATTGTACATGCAAGAATAGGCCTTGCTGCTGGGATTCATTAAACGGTGTTCTTTGGACTTTTCGGACCCATATATGTATTGAAGGGTTTATATTGTGCATTAAGCGGTAAGATCTAGGTTAGAATATGCATCTGTGGTATGGAATCCATACTACCGCGGTGTTCATTCGGATGGATGCTATCGAATCGGTGCAAAAAAATTTTATTTGATCGTAAGCTCTTCGTAAGTTGTGGGGGTGATCCGAAGATTCTAAATTTCCCCCGAATTTTGAATAGGTGTCAACTTATCGATCTGCGAACGTTGGGGCATAGGCGGGAAACTGCGTGTTTCTGGACTTATATAGAACAAACTACGGGAAATTTGAGCCGTGTTTGTGCAATATATGTCTATAGATTATATTTAGTAAGTACGAATGATGAATCGTCCCTGGTTGGTCCCTGGTTGGTTGTCAAAAGTTTGTCGAAGCGATATTTGATTGATAGACCGCCACCCGCTGCCGCCGCCGCCGCCCCTGATTACGTATTTTTTGTTACATGACAAAGCACATTCTTTATATTTTAGAATTTTATTTTTTTTTTATGGTTTAAGTTTTAATTATTTTCAGTAGACTTAATAATAATAATAATAATTTAATCCCTCAACAAAATGACACCTACATAATATTTTTGATTTTGTTAAATTTTAATTCTTAATACACATTTGATTATGGTATTATAATAATGATGATGATGACGATTAAGGAAATAATTTTTTGTGTATTTTTTTTTTTTGTATGACTGACTTCATGGAATTTCATTTTTATTATTTAAATTATAATATGTATATGTAAATAAGTACAATAAATAAAAGTAGATTTTAAATAATTTAGAACTAGTTTATGTTAATTCTTACAATTATGAGTTATTTATTCATAGAATTAGAATTAAAATAAAATTTTTGTTTTCTCTAGTCTTAAGTTACTACAACAATAAAAATTATTTCTTATAATGATAATAATAATAATAATAATAGAAACAGAATTATAAGAAATCCATTTGAAATTGAAAATACCGCAGGTATTTTAAAATGCATTTCAGATGGGCTCTGTCAGATATTGGATGAAGTTTGATTGGACGAATTTGATCAGAATTGAGAATTTTTACAATAATTGCATGTATTTTATAAAAGGGAAAAATTTTACCATATTAATTTTGTGATAACGATCATTTTAAAATCGGTCAATCAATCAATTTTAAACGTCGCTCCGAAATCACTTAGACGTGGTGGTGCCATGGCTTAGGGGACAATGAACTGAAGTGCTATGCTGATAGGGACACTATAATGTCAGAAAGGCCTCCTTTGTGCAATGCACTAAGAATTTATTAACTTCCCAGACACCAGACAAGCCCTCTGGAAATATTAACGCCTTACCATAGCAATAGACTGTGCTGATCAAATTACTCCTCAATCCTTAAGCCTAAAAGTGTATGGAATCCAATTAAAACAAAAACCCGTAAAGAGTAATGATAAAAACATCAAATATGTCTGTCTAATGTCTAAAGAGATTAAAAGAAACTATGGAATTTTAAGGTTGTTCCACCAAAGACACGGCAATTTTTTTAAATACGGAAATGATTTGTTATAATGATAACGGAAGGAGTTATCATGTAACCCATGGAGTGTAAGGTGCCAACCTCAGAGTAAGGTTTTTAGGGCGGTACGAAATTATATTCGGTAACAAGATTCCGACACTATTTTCCCGAAAAAAAATTCCGATTTCCTCAGCCCCACCAAAATAACCAGTGTTGAAACCGTTTTACCCGGTATTAAAAAAATTGCTTCCTTCCTTCCTTCCTGGATGATCTCTGTAAAATTTTGAATAAGCGATTTCCCGTCGGGACGATCTCAGTCAGAATTGCAAAATTTTCCGATAATTTCATGCATTTTTAATGTGGAAAATTTTTTATATGGAAAATTTAATATTTAAAAAAAATCATATAGGTTGTTATATAGGGCGTTTTCGTTTATTCCACTTGTGTTAACACAAACGTACAAGTGACACAAATACGTTTTTTTATTGCACTTGTGTTACTTGGGTTATATGACACATGTTCGAAAATACCTCTACTTAGCACTTGTGTTGACACAAATTGCCCTATCTATTTTGTAGGAGCACCATCGCCCTGTGTGAGATTGTTGTTGCTTTATCGTCACTATAACATTTTCACATATAAAGCGCCATTTGTAAACAAAATTAAACACAAGACTATTTTATAATATTCGAACACAGAGCTAGCACATGTAAATGTTATATCGCGCTCGCATGTTTGAGAGCGCACAAGTGCATGACACAAGAGGAATAAACGAAAATGCCCATAATGAGAGTTCTTGAACATTTCGGGAACCGCAATCGATTTGAAAATGTTTTTTTTACTATAGTTATCCAGGTGTTCTCTATTTAAATATTGGAGGGAAAATACCCTGAACAAACTTCATCGCAAATTGCAAAATGTTCAAAGATTTCCAAAACGATTTTCATTGTATTTTATTGTGCGGCAAAATTTTACGAAATTAACTACACAAAGTGTGCGATTTCTTAAAAAATCTTACCCGGTTTTTAAAATACATTCAAGATGCTATCTTGATGGATGTAATGCGGTTTCGGATGTATACGAATTTGCTGAGAATTGAGAATTTTTCAAGATTTTCAAGCATTTTTAATGTATTTTATATGGAAAATTTTCCAAAATCAATTCCTTAGTGTCGCGGATATCTTGAAAATTCGTCAGACAATTGTTTTGGAAACTGTTACCTGGTAATTAAAAATACGTTCAAGAAAATCTTTGTAAAATATTAGATGACTTTTCTTGAATGTTCTTGGTCAATATCAAAAATTTCACGGAAAAAATTTACGGTTTTTAATGAATTCAAGTTCTGGTTCTCAAGAAAATGTTTCCAAATTCAAGTTCTGAGCGTGATTTCTGGAAAATTCGTTAGCTTTCAAGTTTTGAAACTTGAATTTGGTATTTTAAATGGTCTCTGTCTCTGTAAATTATTGGATGATCGAAAGGGGATTTCCTTGGCCAGACTCAGATCAAAACTGAGAATTTTCCGAGATTTTCCGAGAAAAATTTTTATAAGGCGTATTTTATTTAGAAAACTTTTTCTGAGAATGATTTCTGGAGAATGAGCTCTTGTCGAAAATTGAATTCGATATTTAAAACTCATTGCCGATGATCTCTATAGGATATTGAATGAGGTTTCAATGGACGGATTTGGTCAGAATTGAGAATTTCTTAAGAATTTCATGTAATTTTAATGTATTTTAAATGGAAAATATTATCAAAATTAATTTCTGATAACTCCTAAATTGCATTCTGTAATTATTCTTTACAGGTTTTTTATTTGATGACGATGACGACGACGACGGATATGACTATATATTAATAGATGATTGTTTCGTATTTACACAGATAAAATATAATATATTAAAAATGTATTATAAATATACAAATATTTTTAAAAGTCATATTATGCAAGTTTTTTTGTGTGGTTTTTGTTAAATAAAAAATAAACTGAATAGCTGGAACTATATATTGAATGATCCGTGACCGTGCCCTTTCAAATTTGTAATTGATATTTATCGAATGGTATTATTATTATTATTATTATTATTACATACGGTAATGTACGCGTATTATACATGAATATAAAATACCTTTTCAATTGCAAAATTTCTATAAAAAAAGATATAAAATTGCATATTTTTTTAAATTATTAATATTCTTATATAGTCTTCCATCAAACAGTTCAACAAATCATTGATTTTTTTTATTTTTTGTTGTTTCTTAATATGTAATGCAAGTCAATAACCAACCGCATTTATATAAAAAAAACAAAAACAAAACAAAAACATACATTTAAAAAATAACGTCAGAATACACCTGTAACGGAATGCGCATGTACTGATGGTGGCCAGAAGAACGGAAGGATGACTTTAAATTTATCACCAAAATCAACTCCTCATAAAATTTTATAACTAATAATTGATTTGTCACATGACAGCACCAAAATATATTCAAAATTCATTCCCAAAAATCGGACTTCGGGATTATGTACCAGGGATTGTGTAATCCCTCTGGATTGGTATATTCACAAAAATACAGTTTCCGCTAATATAATTTTAATGTACATGTAAAAATGTTATCCAAAAATGTCTATCCCATTAGTTATAGAAAAGACAGAGAACGAGACAGCTCTTTAACAATCCCTTGGATTTGTATAGAAGCATTTTTTTTTTTGATCCCATTCCAATCCAGGAGATGGAATCAGAAATTTAATGAAAAAATCTCCGGGAATGTAGTTTTTTAGTGCATTTGATACCTAAACCCTATATTCAAAATTTCAAGTAAATATCTCAACAAAATCATCATTGAGACATAAACGAGAAAAACCAAAAAAATGTCGGAAAATTCCGATAATTTGCATGGGGGGGAGGAGGTAGAAAGCCTTTGGGTCTGAAATACCCACCCATTTTTCGAACTTATACGCAGCTGTACCGATTAAAAAATTTGTATATTTGAATATTTCAGCCAAATTGAGTATAATTTCTGAGAAAATGTTAAAAAAAATCGAACGAAGTGGGCAAGAGCGAACGAGCGGATGGAAGAAAATCCGAAAAAAAATTTTTATTTGATTTTCCCCGGAATCCGGAAAGTTCCAATTCGTGGAGCTTTTTTTTTAATTGATCAAAAAAAAAAAAAACAAAAAAAGATAGCTTAGATTTTTAATTGTTTCGCGAAAAAAAAAACGAATACAATATTAACCTTACTGAAACAGTAACAGTGTAGTGAACCAGAACTAGTTTAGTTTAGTTTAACAATCACGCAATCATGTTTAAAAAAAAAAATAAAAATTATTTTATGTAACTTATGTATGTTACTTACGGCTTACATCTTAATATGATATTGATATTGAAATTGAATTAACAGTACTATAATATGAATAATAATATTAATATACAGGGGATTTCGAGTGACATTCAACAACAGACGCAGTTGTGATTTAGACGTAATTATTTTTGTTTTTACCAGAATATATCCGTAAAGGTATACGGAACAGGCTATGGCATAGACAGATTGGAGGTGGTATTACACAAGGTCCACACATCATTATACACGCTAACCTATGAAGAATCTTGCCTAATTTTTTTATTATTGCTTCTTGCTAGGTCTTGCTTTTTCCACCAGACCGCCGCTGCGTATGTTTTACCACCCTATTGCCTATTGCCTAATCATCTTTTGTCAGCCTGTCAACATCCAGTCCATCGATACTGGACTAAGTATCCAGGTTCTACTAACCATTCGTCTGCTTGCCCACATCGCTTTTGTTGGGTTTCTTCAGCACATAATCTATTTGTGTAATTCTGTGATTATGTCTTTGGCCAAGAATATGATCCGCAGATATTTCGTCTTTGAGTTTCTTCCATTTTTTTAGTCCTTTATTTTTATAGTCCTTACGGTTCTATGGTTTATTTTCCTTCTTTTCGTCGTAGGCCCTCATGTAAAGAGGGCACCCCCTTTGTAGTCCCAACTTCCAGGTTTCCGGATCCCTTATTCCCAGTTATTATTCTGCTTTCCAGCATTTTTTTTTTTTTTTTGAAATCCATGTCTGTATGACATCGCCCATTCCCTCCCCTCTTTTTTTAGGGCATTTTTCATTGATTTATAGCCAGCATAAAGTACCCTTAATATCCACAAAAGGCCATTAGGGCAAATCCCCAGGTCTACCAAATTCTAAATTGTTTTATTTAGCCAAAACGATGATATGCTTATCATGTCCTGTAGGATTTTGCCCAGTCGGCCCCTTTTTGTTTCCACCCTTTGGGATAAAAATGATTCGCTAAATAATTTCTCCATTTTTTTTGGAACAGAATGATGCTGGTCCTATATATACATAAATTATCATTAAAAAAGGAATTCCGAGTGGATGGATATCCCTTTATGCAGGGGTGCCGGAAATATTCCATCTGGATTTGTATAACCTGAATGATTTTATTGACCCCATTCACCCTCTCCAGATTTATTATTGCTTTCGCAGTATCTAGTTCTTTTCGACGCATGCGCCTCCCCCTGCTTATTTTGTTTTATCAGACTCAATATACAGACCCCCAATATTTGGGACGTTTTCAGGGAACAGCGTTCGCAGTAATGTTTTCCGAGACTCCGCTATACTCGATGTCATGGAGCCGGCCACACGTTTTATTATTAGCCCCAGACCATTTTGGCACCGCCTGGACAGAGCTTTTTGTACCCACGCAACTTCTGGTAAGGATAATACTTTCTATTCCATTATTCCGGAAATAAAAATTCCGGTATATAAACGTAGTGAGAGTGAACGTTTAATTACGTAAATGTGTTTGATTTAAGTGGTTTTCAGAGTTTTTTTTTTGCAGTTTTTTTTTAGAAAAATTTATAGTAGGAGCACGAATTCAACACAGAAAAACTCTCAGCAGATACAACACGCATAGTATAGTATTCCAGGTGAGGGCGCAGTGTGTCATTGAAATCGGTACAATTGATTGTGTAGGCATACACTAGGGCGATACAAAAATAATCAAAATATCGATTAGATCAGTTTGGGTTTCAGTTAGCTATCTGTTTTGGATTTACTTTTATTTTATTATGAATTTTGTTTTTATTTCCCACAAAGTACAATGGATCCGCCGTAGTACGCGAAACAGGTTTTTAAACTATTCAAATCTGCAGTAAACGTTTTAGTCGGTATATGACATCAACTTAGTAGATGGGAGCCCGACACTCTGTCCGTAAATGGAATTTCCCTCCCACAAAAGAAAACAAAAAATTATCTATAATTTAAATTGGCTTGAAATTAATATAAAATTCGGTCTTATTCGACGCTGGAGTCGGAGTCGATGTTTAAGTTTTGGTTGGAATTGGATTCAAATTCGGTATAAAATTTAATCGACTCCATAATCCTGATCCAATTATAATAAGAATCAAAAAAAGTTGAGAAATTTGTAGAAAACTTGGAAAGTTGAGGCCCACACAAGGGCTATTATTTTTTTGGTTTTTTTTTCCAAAACGAGTACGCAATACTGAGAAAGAGCGCATGCTTAAACCAATTATAGATTAGTTTGTTTAATTTTTCCACTTTAAACCTTGTTTTTTTTTTTTATTTTTCTTTAGCCATATTTTAAATGAAGTTCACTAACCCCTCGCTATTTTATCCTCAAACAACCATCAAATTTTATCGGTTAATATACATTTTTTTTTGTTATTTCGTCTAATTTACTATTTATTTTTTTTATACCGCAATGTCTGCTATGTACAATACGTTAAAAAATAAAAAATACACTACAACCTCGATATAAAAAAATTTGTGACACCAAAAATTACGGTAAATGTTTTCCTTGAATGAACTCTAATAAAAATCTAACTAATGATAAAATTCATTAGTCCATTTTGTTGCGAATTAGAATTTTTGAGTATAGCCGCCAAACTAATCCAAATGCAATCGAACGCAATGTCATTACAGGACGACTACACTCTAATATATAATAAAATACTTATTAATTTACCTTTTATACATTCGATTAATAAAGTTTGATCTGTATATAGTTTTTTTTTTTTTTTTTTTGTAGACTTCTTTATTATTTATTATATGATATGGTAGTATATGCTATAAATAGCCATACGCAAATCGTTTAAAAAAAAAAAAAAGAAAGGTATTTAATACTCGTATTATTGTATTAAAATTAAAATATACATATATGATAATGAATTTTATAGTGTAATTGTAAAAAATTAATTTTATAATTACTGAAGGTCGTGCGGGGATTAATATTTTTTTTTTAATTTATAGTTATTTGTTTTAAGTATACGTGCAAAACTTCAATTCACTTCACTTTTAACTTAAAATAATTATAAATGACTTTGTAATGTATATGTATATAAATTATGTATATCAATGCGCGATGGTCGATTGATCTTTTATGGAAAATCTTTTGGATAATTCTCAATTCTGATCAAGTCCGCGGTCAACGAAACCTCATCCAATATTTAACAGAGATCATTTGGAATGCATTTTCAATATCTGGTAGCATTTTCGAAACGATTGTCTGACAAATTTTTAAGATATCCGGCACTAAGGAATTGATTTTAGTAAAATTTCCACATAAAAAACATGAAACTCTTGAGAAATTCTCAATTCTGAATCAAGTCCGCGGTCAAGGAAACCTCATCCAATATTTAACAGAGATCATCTGGAATGCATTTTCAATATCTGGTAGCAATTTCAAAACGATTGTCTAACGAATTTTCAAGATTTCGCACTCTGAAATTGATTTTAGTAAAATTTCCATATAAAAAACATGAAATTCTTGAGAAATTCTCAATTCTGATCAAGTCCGTCCAAAGAAACCTCGTCCAATATTTGCATTTTCAATATCTGGTAGCATTTTCAAAACGATTGTCTGACAAATTTTCAAAATATCCGGCACTAAGGAATTGATTTTAGTAAAATTTCCACATAAAAAACATGAAACTCTTGAGAAATTCTCAATTCTGAATCAAGTCCGCGGTCAAGGAAACCTCATCCAATATTTAACAGAGATCATCTGGAATGCATTTTCAATATCTGGTAGCAATTTCAAAACGATTGTCTAACGAATTTTCAAGATTTCGCACTCTAAAATTGATTTTAGTAAAATTTCCATATAAAAAACATGAAATTCTTGGAAAATTCTCAATTCTGATCAAGTCCGTCCAAGGAAACCTCATCCAATCTTTAACAGAGATCATCTGGAATGCATTTTAAAATATCTGGTAGCAATTTCAAAACGATTGTCTAACGAATTTTCAAGATATCGCACTCTGAAATTGATTTTAGTAAAATTTCCACATAAAAAACATGAAATTCTTGAGAAATTCTCAATTCTGATCAAGTCCGTCCAAGGAAACCTTATCCAATCTTTAACAGAGATCATCTGGAATGCATTTTAAAATATCTGGTAGCAATTTCAAAACGATTGTCTAACGAATTTTCAAGATATCGCACTCTGAAATTGATTTTAGTAAAATTTCCACATAAAAAACATGAAATTCTTGAGAAATTCTCAATTCTGATCAAGTCCGTCCAAGGAAACCTTATCCAATCTTTAACAGAGATCATCTGGAATGCATTTTAAAATACCTGGTAGCATTTTCAAAACGATTGTCTGACGAATTTTCAAAATATCCGGCACTCTGAAATTGATTTTATTAAAATTTCCACATAAAAAACATGAAACTCTTGAGAAATTCTCAATTCTGATCAAGTCCGTCCAAGGAAACCTTATCCAATCTTTAACAGAGATCATCTGGAATGCATTTTAAAATATCTGGTAGCAATTTCAAAACGATTGTCTAACGAATTTTCAAGATATCGCACCCTGAAATTGATTTTAGTAAAATTTCCACATAAAAAACATGAAATTCTTGAGAAATTCTCAATTCTGATCAAGTCCGTCCAAGGAAACCTTATCCAATCTTTAACAGAGATCATTTGCAATGCATTTTCAATATCTGGTAGCATTTTCAAAACGATTGTCTGACAGATTTTCAAGAAATCGCAATCAGAAATTGATTTTAGTAAAATTTCCACATAAAAAACATGAAATTCTTGAGAAATTCTCAATTCTGATCAAGTCCGTCCAAGGAAACCTTATCCAATATTTAACAGAGATCATTTGCAATGCATTTTCAATATCTGGTAGCATTTTCAAAACGATTGTCTGACAAATTTTCAAAATATCCGGCACTCTGAAATTGATTTTAGTAAAATTTCCACATAAAAAACATGAAATTATTGAGAAATTCTCAATTCTGATCAAGTCCGCGGTCAAGGAAACCTTATCCAATCTTTAACAGAGATCATCTGGAATGCATTTTCAATATCTGGTTGCATTTTCAAAACGATTGTCTAACGAATTTTAAAGATATCGCACTCTGAAATTGATTTTAGTAAAATTTCCACATAAAAATCATGAAATTCTTGAGAAATTCTCAATTCTGATCAAGTCCGTCCAAGGAAACCTCATCCAATCTTTAAAAGAGATCATCTGGAATGCATTTTAAAATACCTGGAAGCAATTTCAAAACGATTGTCTGACAAATTTTCAAGAAATCGCAGTCAGAAAATGATTTTAGTAAAATTTCCACATAAAAAACATGAAATTCTTGAGAAATTCTCAATTCTGATCAAGTCCGTCCCGGGAAACCTTATTCAATTTTTAACAGAGATCATCTGGAATGCATTTTCAATATCTGGTAGCATTTTCAAAACGATTGTCTGACAAATTTTCAAGAAATCGCAGTCAGAAAATGATTTTAGTAAAATTTCCATAAAAAAAACATGAAATTCTTGGAAAATTCTCAATTCCGATCAAGTCCGTCCAAAGAAACCTCGTCCAATATTTAACAGAGATCATCTGGAATGCATTTTAAAATACCTGGTAGCATTTTCAAAACGATTGTCTGACGAATTTTCAAGATATCGCACTCTGAAATTGATTTTAGTAAAATTTCCATAAAAAAAACATGAAATTCTTGAGAAATTCTCAATTCTGATCAAGTCCGCGTCAACGAAACCTTATCCAATCTTTAACAGAGATCATCTGGAATGCATTTTAAAATACCTGGTAGCAATTTCAAAACGATTTTCTGACAGATTTTCCAGATATCGCACTCTGAAATTGATTTTGATAAAATTTTCGATATAAAAAACATGAAATTCTTGAGAAATTCTCAATTCTGATCAAGTCCGCGGTCAAGGAAACCTCATCCAATATTTAACAGAGATCATCTATGGAATGCATTTTAAAATACCTGGAAGCAATTTCAAAACGATTGTCTGACAAATTTCCGAGAAATCTCATCCAGGAAATTGATTTGATAAAATTTCTGAAAGTGAAAATACTTTGAAAATTCTTAATTCATTGAAGAAAATAACCCAACAATACAAAATACAACAAAATGTAACGAGGAGTTTGAATCCAACATCTCATTATAATAATAACAAGAACAAATTATTATTATCATTATTATTATACATATGCAAATATAATCTACTAAAATAATTGTAAATAAATCAAAAGTGAATTAATTACAAAAGAATTTTTATTTATTTTCAAAAACAAATCCGCATTTTAAAAAAAAAAAAAACACCAACAAAAATGACAACAAAAACTCATATGGAAATATATTTTTTTTTTAAATAGTCACACCACCCAACATAACTTAACAATTATTTAAAAAAAAAAACCCGCGTCATAGAAAAAAAAATTAAATCTTAAAATGTACATACCAGAAAAGAATCAATAATAATTTTTCTTACATTTACATACACTTAAAAATTATCCGAATAGCAATAAAACAACATAAAAAAAAACAGAGCAAAAATCATTATTTTAATAATAATAATAATAAAATACCAGTTCAATTTCCCAATCATCATATTATTTTGATATTTAAATTACCGGTATGTAAAATAAAAAAACAAAAAAAAAATTAAAAATCAATTAAATGTATCTTTTCATTTACTTACGCATGCGTGTGCGAAAGAAACAAATTATTGAAATTTTGCGTCTGTATAAAATTATCTTATTATTATTATTGTATATGGGATGAAGTACAAAAAAAAACAACTAATCCACCTTGACTTGATAGTTAGTATAAAAGCTTCGTTACCATTGAGGATTGTCACAGTAGCTCGTGATCCGTCAATTCAATAGTTTGTATTCCACACACAAAAAATTGTAATTATAATTAAAAAAAAATATTAATCATGAGAGTTCTGGTAATAATAAACTTAATTATTTTATAATTATATTTTTTTCAAACGTTTTTAAAAAAAATATTTTAATATTTTAATTTTTTTCTTTTCCTTTCCTTAAATTCACCAACGAAAATAAAAAAAATAGATCATTTTCTCTTGCGCAATTGCCGTTGCATTTGGTTCAAATGCATACATTAGCACTGGTGCAGCACCAGCCGTTGTCGCTTACACCCAATTGGAACCAAAATCCAGTTATGAATATAGTTCAGCTGTGAATACCCAAAACTATCAAAATTATCAACATGTTAAATCGAATATTGAAGAGCCCGTATTAAAGGTTGCCGCCGTTGAAACAGTTGCCGCCGCACCAGTTGCCATTGCCACCGTTGAACAACATGCTCCCATTACAACCGCACAATTTGTTCATAGTTATGAAGCACAACCGCAAATTGTCAAAACAATTAGTGAACCAATTGCATTACCAGCTGTTTCGTTAACAAAAGGACAATCAATTGCAACAATTCGTCATGCACCAACATTTGTTCATCATCAAGAACCAGCTGTAATTGCCGTTGAACAACCAACGTATGTTCATCATGAACCAGCAGCAGTTGTTGCCGTTAAACACATTGAACATCCAACAACTTATGTACATCATCATCATCATCACGAAGCAGCACCAGCAGCCGTTGTTGCCGTTAAACATTTTGAACAACCCGCTTATGTTCATCATCATGAAGCAGCACCAGCAGCCGTTGTTGCTGTTAAACATTTTGAACAACCCGCTTATGTTCATCATCATGAACCAGCTGTAATTGCAAATCATCATGAACCAACAGCAGCTGTTGTTGCCGTTAAACACATTGAACAACCAACAACTTATGTTCATCAAGCAGCACCAGCCATTGTTGCCGTTAAACATTTTGAACATCCACAAGCTTATGTTCATCATCAAGAACCAGCTGTAATTGCTAATCATCATGAACCATCCATTGTTGCCGTTAAACACATTGAACATCCACAAACTTATGTTCATCATCAACATCATGAAGTAGCACCAGCTGTTGTTGCCGTTAAATCTGTTGCTGTTGCCGCCGCCCCAGTTTTTACACCAATTGTTGAATCAGTCATTGAATCAAAAGTTGTCGGTGAAGCCGTCGTTGGACAAGGTATTTTAGCCACAAAATCACAATATCATGCACAAAATGTATTAGGTGAAGCTTCATATGGTCATGCTGAACCCACACAAACCCATAATGCTATTCAAGATGCTGCCGGTAATAAAGCTGGTTCATTTTCGTATGTAGCACCGGATGGTCGTGTATTGACCACCGATTATGTAGCCGATGAAAATGGTTATCGTGCCGCATCAAATGCATTACCGGTAAGTTAATTCTCTATTTTTTATTTTTATAAAAATCCCCTTTTTCAAGATCATCTCATATTAATAATTGTATATGCATTTTTAATTTCCAATAGACACATCACGTACATAAACGTTCAGTTGCTTCAATTTTACCATTACCATTATTGAGAGAACAAACACATACATCAATTGTACATAATCCTGGTCATGCATCATCGTATCGTATTGATACCGTTGATCATGTACCAAAAGTACACACTGCTATTCATGCAACAATTCCAACAGTTGTTAAATCAATTGTACCAGCACCAGTGTATTCCGTTGTACCACGTTTCTATAATGCACCACAATATTTATCCGTTGCTCCATACTATTCACATCATTCAATTGTACCACAAACATATACATCATATGTTGAAACAGTACCGGCTGCCGTTAATAAGGAAACATATCATTCAACAACCGTAAGTAGTATTTATTTGTATTTTGTATAGTTTTGTAATCATTGGTGTATAGTGGGTTTTTTGCCCAGTTGGCAATTATGGCAACTTTGAGACTGTGGAGTTTTGTTGTTTATTAGGGAAATGACTATTAAGGGTTGTTTTTTTGGGATAAAACAAAATGTCTGTTCGTCGTCCGATAACTTAAATCATTCTTAAAACGATCGTAAAAAAAAAAAAACTATGGTTTTTACACACAAAAAATGACAATCGAAAAATTGTGAAATTGTTAAGTTCGTAAATGATGCGGGAATTTGGTCAAGTAGTTCCAGAACTGTATGACTGAAAATTTTTCATTAAAATTCAGTAATGATTTTTTTTTGTTTTGAATTCGGATCGAAATCGGAATCGAAAAAAAAAGTGAGGTTAAGTTTCTGAAGATGAATGAAATTCAGATTCAGTGATTCCGCCCCGGGGAGTTATGAACAAAAAAGAGTTCATACTCCATTCAAACACATTGGTGAATTTCGTAGTTTCTTCGTTTTTTTTTCGAAATTAAATAATAATAAATAAATTTTTCGCTATACAACCAACAATCTGGTTTTAACGTCCAACAACAGCCGTCTGTTGTTAGTTACTTAATTTGTAGATTTTACGGTGTCGGTAATTAGCCGTACGACCAACCGCAAACGGAACATACAACTCTGTGCTAAAATTCAGATTCGAAAAATTACCGAAAACACAAAACATATTTTATGCATTCAGTAACCCACGACCCCAAAAATTTCGTTAGAATTTTCGGTTGGCATTTTTAACATTTACACCACAGAGTTATATACATATAGTTCGAAATTAACCGTTCTAAAGTTTCAATTTCTGAATTTACCCTAAAAGCACGGTATTTGAACATTTATAGTACTGTATTTTGTTGTGATCCGAATCACACAATCCCGTGAACTCAAATTCATTTCCTATACATTCCATAATGTGCAGAGTAGATCATTTCTTTCTAAGATTCTTCAGCAATACCAAAAACAAGTCATTTGAATTTGGAAGTTAAATTAAATTAGATTATTAATTATATATGGGTTTGGGTACTCAAAAATCCTTACTTGACCCTTTCAAGGTCATTGTGTTTCGACACTTTGAATATTTTCCGCGTATATTCATACATCACCATTGGCCAATTGGTTCAGGAACTTGGTCAATTGAATGATGGATATGGACATGGAGTTTCCTCAGGTCCCACAGCCCCATAGAAATATGATCCACACAGCTACCTGCGTCCCAATGTGGGACAGCCTATACAAGTATCATTGGTTATACGATTTTCATTCAATGTATAGCGATGTATAGCGACCCTTAGATTATTTTATCCGCCGGATATAAATATCCTATAACTAATAGTCTCTCTCTCTCTCTCTCTCTCTCTAGTGTTCGTTTTGATTTTGGCTAAGAATTTTTTTAGTTCGTCAGCTCCTTCTATTGAATATGCATTGGAGTTTCCTCCAGTCCAAATACAAAATTTGGTCTGCGTTAAGGGCCGGCGATCGATTGAGCAGACCCATTTCTTGCATCTGCGCTTTATTTCCATTTGACTTCTATTCGACTATGTCCAATTAACGACACATCAATAATGTGACTTTGTTAACCCTTAAAACATCCTTAAATATCCGCCTTCAGTAGACAATTTCTAATAATATACCTTTGAAGTTACACCGTTACAAATTCATTGAAATAACCATAATAAATATTTTATTTTTTTGTTATAATTTCAGATTGTCCATTAAAAATATACTTTCTATAATAATTTTTTGAAGGGGAGGACAAAGACAATTAAGACAATTAAAAGGTAAATCGTTTTTTTTTTATTTGATTAATCAATCATCATAAAATGTGTAACAAGTGAGAGAAAAATGTCAAATTAATTTTAATAAATTATTTTTTTTTTTTTATATAAACGAATTGAAAATGCTTTTGTTTTATTTTTTACGCCTTGTTTGTAAACCTTTGGTTTGGTGAGATTGTCTAAATCTTTATAGTGAGATAACTCTTTGAGATATAATGAATTTTACGTTTGAGATCTTAAAGGTTTCGAATTTCCTTATGCGAGCTGTGCCGATCTACCGTGAAAAATGGCAATTCCTATTTAAAATTTCTTCTCGGTGAGATTTTTTACACCTCGGGGAAATTTACACCCGAGAGAGTTAAATTAACTTAAACGTTTTCGCTTTTGGGGATTTTGAGATATTTTTTTAACATAGATTGAATTGAAATTTCAAAAATACATCCATAGAAAATCAAAATTTTTCCCCGCAAATGGAAATGGAAATTGTGAAAAATTAAAAATAATCCCTCATCGGCGGTTATTTCCCCACATAACCAAATCCTCAATAACTTAATCGATTTTATCTTGTTTAAATTGACTTAAAAATACCTATTTTTCTTTATGAATTCCAAAAACACTTTATGAATAAATAAAAAATATGGATTGTATAACAAAAATGCCAAACTTACCCTTTCCACTTTCATTTGTTTTTAAACTATCCACTTTAGCTTGAATTTTTTTCTCAACATTTTCAGCGCCCTCTTTCATTTTTTGTAAGATACCTATTCAAATATTAAAAAATAAATATACATTAATTAATTATTAAATTAATGAAATAAAATTAAAAAAAAAAAAAATAAAGAATATTTTTTATTTGAAATGTAAAACAAAATGTGTTTTGATGCATTTTTATTTTTTTACTATTTGCCTGTTTGTTGCGAAACAATAAAAATAAATTTGATGAAAAATGCAGCTAATAATAAATTAAAATAGTATTTTTTTTTTTTATAATTTAGCCAAAATGCATAATGAAATAAAAAAAAGAAGTGTTTTTTTATGAAAAACGACTGCGGCTTGTGTGAGTGGTGGGTGCAATTCTTTCTTTTTTTTTTACTTTGGTATTCCTGTATTCAATTCAATTCCACTGTGGACAACGGTGATGGTATCCACTGGCAATTAAATAATGAAGCAATGGGATTCTTTGGTTTCATTATTTTACAATGAAAATTGTATAAGTAGACCAACAGCCCAATTTTTACCGCATTGGCTCGCCATTGCTCTACTATGCCGATGACATGATTGAAGTAGTGGGTAGAAATATCGGGGTGCTCTGTTAAAGAAGCGTTCCTTATTGTTCGAACATGGAGTTCAGAAAATGGGATTAATGGGGTATAAACGAGGAGAAAACTATCTGCTAATATAATCGCAACAAAAAATATTAGAGGTTTATGACACAACATCAAAGCGTAACAGTTGGCCGGAATCGGAACAAATACGAAAATGATTATATGTTGTTGAAGTTCAAATATCTTCGGATTGCTTCGGTTTCTCTCAACTTTTATGTTTTTTTTGGGAAAGATGTCGAATTCTCACAGACATTAAGCTCGAAAACTGAAAGCAAAATTGTTCGACCAATTGTAACCGACGGCGTTTCCGACACATGATACATGACCCAGACTAACCAAACATTGTCTTGTTCTTAGGGGGGGTGTTCGAAAAGAAATCAACTGTACCTCATCTTTCGAGCGACAAATAAAAAATTGACGATGGCGTAAGCAATACGACCATGAAAACTATCGTATGTTTTATAATATATTGTGAATCATGGCATTTTTCGGTACAATCAATATTGGTCGCTTTCGATGGTTTTTGGTCATGTGATCGGGTCGGCGTATATGAATGGCGATCGTATACCGTCAAAAGTGCTGGACAAGGAGTGTTGGAAAACCGCGACGGTGTATGCGGGAAAGATGAAGTGGATCCGGACCTTCTATCGGGCTATTCGGGAGTTTCCGTGGGTGGTGGACATTGGCGGGGTGAATAGATCATCCGGTTGGAGAAACACCGATTGTTAGACGCCAAAAAGTACCAAAAATAATTAAAAATTATAGTGCAGCGGATATTTTTCTATAGATTATAGGATGGGCAATTATGATTAATATGGACTACATTTTGGCAAAAAAAAAACAAAAAAAGCCTCTCATAAGGGAAAATTGGAGAGAAGTAATTAAAATGTTTAAACGGTAGAAAATTATATACAGAAATTCCTGCATTTAGAAAACTCAAAACATTATTAAAAATTAAACAGAAATTCCTGCCCTATAGAAAATTAAAGCGATTTTCTGCTAAACAGAAACATTTTACAGAATTTCAATTAATTAATTAACTTCCTATATGTATAGAAAAGCATTTAGAATATTTTACCAATAGAAAATTAAATACAATTTCCTGCCAATTGAAACTAAAACGAAATTTCCGGTCTATAGAAAATTAAATAGAATTTCCTGTATATAGAAAACGGGCTTTTCTTTCAATAGAAAAATAAACAGAAGTTCCTGGTGAAGCAAAATTCATGAGACATTCACCCTGCGTATATAGAAAAAGTAACCGCAATTTCCCGTCAATAGTAAATTACATATAGAATTTCCTGTATGTTGGAAATTAAACAGATATTCTAAATGATTTTCCATAGACTGGAAATTCTGGGTAAATTTCTATTAGAGCGCTGTAAAAATAATGTTTAATTTCCAATTGGCAACAAATTCTGTTTAATTTTTGATTGATAGGCAGCCTTTTGCTCTATCAATTTATGTTTTATGTTTCTATTGGTCATATTGGAAATAATAATTAATTAAAATTTCATAACAATAGAAAATCTTACAATGCAAATTCCTGCCAATTGCATACATTTATTGAAATTTCTTGTTTACACATTTTTTTTTACAAAATTGCCTTCATATCGAAAATCATCCAAAAAAATCTGCATGTATAGAAAGGTAAAAAATGATTTTCCGCATTTACAGAATACTTTACAGTATTGCCGCTCTATAGAAAATCATTTAGAATTTCATGTCTATATAGGAAATTAAACACGACGACGTTTCCTGTTTATAGATAATTATAAAAGAATTTCCCGTCTATAGAAAATGAAACAGAATTTCTTGTCTATAGAAAATTTTGCACAATTGCCGTCCTATGGAAAATCATCTTAGATTTCGGCTAATAAAAAAATTAATTGTCAATTGTCAACCCACATGGAATTGTCAACCCACATGGAAAATTGAACAGCAGCGATATTCTAAATGATTTTCTATATAAGGTTCAAGGTTCAATTTTGTCCTTATATAGACAGAAAATTTTGTTTATAATTTCCTATTTACAGAAAATAGATTAATTGAATTTTCCGGCCATTTACATGTCGATAGAAAATTTCCATGTCTAAAAAACAATTAAACTGAATTGTCAGCCCCCTTAGGAAAATTAAATATAGATTTTCTAAATGATTTCTATATGTACATATGTATATATAAGATGGAATAAATGTATATATGAATGCCGATATCCAGGCAATGCTATTTCATTTCCTGTAAACAGGAAATTCTGTTTAATTTTCTATTTCCGTGAAATGTGAATTGAATTTTCAATTTCTATTCGCAGGAAATTCTAAATTCTGATTGGATAGGAAATTAAACAGAATTTCTGCACTACAGAAATGCTTTTCTCTGGGATTTTTTTTTTCTTTCATTAATTAATTGAATTTTTATTCGCAGAAATTTCTAAATTCTACCCATTAGGAAATTCAAACAGAATTCTTTCTCTTATTTCTGAATGATTTCCTATATTATACACGGGAATAGTCTGTTTAATTTTCCATTCTGATAGAAAATCATTTAGAATTTCCTGCACACATAGAAAATTAACCCTATGCATAACCAAAAATTCTACACTTTTGCATAAACCGGGTATATTAATACCCAGAGATAAAATGTTAACTAACTTCCTTAATTCTTAAGATAATTAGACCGGACTAGTTACGTTTTCTGGCTATTTCTTATATCTTTCAAGCACCGCACATTTGGTAATCCTATTCCAAACCGTTTTTAAGATATTCCCAAATAACCCGTTGTTGAATCACAAAAATATGTCAGCCAAGAGGTTTTTCATAGATAATCACTTTAAACCATACGCTTAGAATTTCCAAATGATAATAAATCGTTTGGTAATAAGATTTTACAATGATTCAAGTATCTGAACATAATTGGCCATCGTCTGGTTCTTGAGCATTACCTTAAAAAAATATTCAGATCCATTTTTTTAATAAAAAAAGAAATAAAATAAAATTTAAATGCAAATTGACCATTAAAAATGTTCTATATTTTTATTTAATCGTGAATAACTTCGACAGTATTAAAAATATCACATGGAATTGTATGTCAAACGAAAGCTAAATAATGTAGCAAGTTTTTAAGCAAGTTGGACGGGCATTTATACAAGATGCCTTTTCGAGATGTGATACCCTAAACTTTAGAGAACAAAAAATAAGATTTATTTTTTACACACATTTCTTTAAATATCTAGAGAACCGATTATCCGATCTACATGATTTTTAATGTAATTTATAGGCGATTTAATGCTAATGCTAATAGTGTATCTGGGGCTCAATTCTTGAATCACACGCAAGAGTTGCGTGCACGCAAATACCATTTTTGAGTTTGAAAGTATACGAATAGCTATTCTTGAAATATTGAGTATAGTTTTTGCGTATGCTTTCACACGCATCTACTGAGTCTACTATTTTGTAAGCGCAAAGATATTTGCGTGTGATTTTATATAAAAAATGTATAGGAAAAATAAAAAAAAAATTATTTTCAATTTTTTTATAATTAAAAAATCGAAATTAAAAGAAAATTAATTATCAACATAGAGATATTAGAAATAATAGAGTATAATATCGTATTATTGAAAATATTACATAAAATAAAATATTATAATTTTTTTTTTCTATATAGCGTATGTATTAATAATAACAAACTCTTCTCATTCTCGTGAGTGATTCATTAATTTTATTATATATTTTGTATTTCTCTTCATTTATACAACAAAAATGAGTGATTTCACAATATTTGAGTCTGAGGTGAATAAAATATGCGTGTGGTAATCAAGAATACAAAGTCGTATACGCAAAGTTGCGTATACGCTTCTCGGGCACACGCAAAGTTGCGTACACTCAATTTTGCGTGTGATTCAAGAATTGAGCTCCTGATCTTTCAATTACAATAACCAGTTGTGGTGATAAGTGCTCCAGAGTCGCGAAAAACATGAAAATCTCCAAAAATCGGTTTGTTTTTCGCTTAGTTCCTCAACGCAGCCAAATGGAACAAAATTTTTGAGAATGTTTTCGACTCCAAATGAGCCACAGGACCTAAAAACGGCATATTGTTGTCGATCCCTGGAAAACCCTGTATAATACAATTATTTTTAATCATGGGCATAATTATGCCTAGAATATGCAAATCCGCGATGTCTTTCCTAAACAAGAATGGCCATGGTTCTGAACACTTTGTTTGCAAGTCCATTACAAAATTTTAGATAGAATTGAATATTCGAAGATGTCACCAAAGGACATAGGCAAAAGTAAAAAAATAAAGTTTTTACAGCACTTTTAAAATCTAATGGGTATTAAAATACCCATATATGCATCCTAGGGTTAAATAAAATATTTTCTGCGCATGGAAAATTTTTCCAGAATTTCTTAGCAATGGAAAATTAGACAAGAAAATTCTTTTTAATTTTCTATAGGCCGGAATTACGTAAAATTTACTATTGACCGCCGAAATCCTGCGGTTAATTTTCTATATATAAAGGCAATTCTAAATGATTTTCTAAAGGAGGCAAAATCTGTTTGAATTTCTGTAGGCTGGAAATTCCGTTTAATTTCCTATCCGATCAGAATTTCGAATTTTCTGCGAATAGAAATTGAATTCAATTCACAATTCACAGCCAATTCACAAATTAAACAGAATTTTCTGTTTACCGCCCGGATATCGGATCGGATTCCACTTTGTATAGAAAATCTAATTTTTAATTTTCCTAAGGGGACGGGACCGACAATTCACAGTTTAATTTTGTATAAACAGGGAAATATGGTAAGAAATTCTATAAATGCTAAAGAAATCTCATAAAAGAACTTCCCTTTGTAGGTTTCCAAAAACAAAAAAAAAAACAATTCTTTATACAAACAATTCTTTCAACGTTTTTCCACAATGCAATTTCCAAATCAAACGAAGAAAGTACTAGATTCAAAAAAATTCTCGAATTATCTCATCACAATATTTTTTAAAGTATTAAAGTGCATAATAATAATAATAATAATAATGTGATTGTTTAAATTGAAACTATAGCAAAATAAATGCAATAAATAAATAAATAAAAAAAAAATATTTGCCGTGCTCATAATTAACAAAAATATTATATAAATAATAAATAAAATGTGTGTAGTTTTTTGTTGTACGGAACGGCAATCGCTAGTAAATTAAATTAATTTAATTTAACGTGCAATTTTATCAATTTTACTAATTAAATGAAATAAATAAATAGTGTACTCTCTCTCTCTCTCTACATTACTATAATTAATAATATAATATTCTATATTCTTTAACAATAAAACAAAATAGAAATAAAATTCTATAGAAGAAAAATTGAAAACCAAACCATGTTTATCTTTCTCTTTTAGAATTTTTTCCATATCACCAGCTTTATTTTTAACGCGTCCAAAGAAATCTTTTTATCAAAAACGAAAAAAAAAACGAAAAAAAAATATGAAACAAATAAAACAAACAATTAAAATATTGTTGTTAAACGTTAAAGATATGGGTGTACGAAAAAATGGTGGAGCAGGACTGATTCAAGAACTTTAAATCATCACTAAAAAATCACAAAACAATTTCACCCCCCCCCCCCCTCCTGTATAAGGAGAAGACAAAAAAAAAACCCCACTGGAAAATTTATCAAAAAAAAAAAAATTTCTTAATAAATTAATAAATAAGTTTTTCTCCATCCAACAGATGGTGTACCTACCTGAAATTTTTTTAGAAGCATCAACATTCTGATTTTGTACACCTACCGGTGCTGTTATTAAACCATGAGCCTTAAATAAATTAAAAATTGAAATATTTTATATATTTGATATATTAAGCATTACAGAATTATGATGTTTTTCTTAATTAATGGTGCGAAGAACAGAAATGAATGCGAACTTCAGCAATTCAATTTCAGAATTTTTCAGAACTTCAATAGAAAATTATAACAAATAGAAATGTTAACGTTGCTTTAAATTTGACTTTGTGGCTTTACGGAAAACGGAAAACTTTGAAATTATGTTCGCTGTCTATATTGTATTACAAATTCATTTGTTTTCTTTACTTTGCTGATGGTGATCGATTTTCTGAAGTTCTGAAGTTCTAAAGTTCGCATCCTCCCCCTTACCCATTTTCAATTCAAACTTACCTCTAACGAAGCTGGTGACATTGCCGCATATTCTTCACTGTGCAATTCAAATATTAATCCTTCAATGTCAAAGAATAAAATATGACTTTCGGCATCTGGAAAAGAAATTGGGGAATAGATAAAAAAAAAAACAAATAAATAAAATAAATATTAAATCAGAAATTGGATTGCTTTAGAATGGTTATTTTTTTTTTTTATAATTTTTAAGTCGTATGAAATTCGCATTAACGTTATATTGGACGGAGTTTGGATCATTTAATGTATAATTGCGTGTTAAAATGGCGGCAATCATAAGAAACCATGTAAAACTGAATGGTAAATCAACAGAAAATTGAATGCGGTTCGATGATGATAATGCGAATTTGCACTAATTTGCCGAACCATATCATATGAAGAAATCATAAACAAGTAATTCGGAAGCTCTTAAGAATGGTAATGACCACGGATGACGGATGGCATATCTGATGAAATTATTGTAGATATATAATGGGCAAGCATTGCGGTATTGTATGCATGCGATGGAGAGGTTCACATTTGGAACAACGAAGTTATGCAAGAAGTATAAAAACGTGCCCGAATAATGGTAGTGGATATATAAGAACAGGAGACACGATAGATTTTGCGAATTACGCAGAGGAATTGCATTGCTGAACCAAATGCGCCTTTTACCATATATGCTGAAGAAGTCAATAGTTTCGTTCCATTCGATTACCGCACAGGAGTAGGTAAGATTAGAAAAGAATAGATTTTTCTAATCCGAACTACAACTTACTATACCAAAGAGTAGTTTGGAGTAGAAAAAAATCTACTCGTACCTACTTCTGGTAATCAAATGGAACGAAA
>OY284469.1:50985951-51053395 GCA_958336335.1 Dilophus febrilis | reverse complement strand
AAACAACAACAGTGTAATTGGCTGCAAAACAGTTATGGCGCACGACGGAAGAATTCGGTTTTTCACAAAATAGATGATCTTTGGTGTCAATTCAAATTAACGGCTGTCGCGCATGTTACGGCTCAAGGCATATACAAGTAAAAAGTCTCAAATATGCGAAGCGTTTTGAAACCAATTTGAAACGGAGTACGTGGGCAAGGTGAATCCTTTAGCCAGCCAGCGTTATTCTTCAATATTGTATTGGAAAAGTGTATCAGGCGGTCCACAAGCACATTAAATTTATTTTACTTTATCCACACAATTTTTATCCTATCAACACATTGCGATGTGGTGTGGGTTCGTAAAACTTGTTGCCGTTAAAGAAGAGTTCACGTTGCTTGAACGGGTAAACGTCTTAGGCGCTTTGAAAATAAAATGCTACGAGTCATCCATGGCCTGGCAAGAGAAATATGGAAATGGAGACGATGCCGTAGGCGGTATGATTTTGAATTCAAATGGCTTTATTTACAGCCAGATATTATTGTTAGGTTATTATCAAGTTATGTCATTTTAGGTTTCGGTTGGGCATGTGGCAACGCAGCAAACCAGAGGGATGGTGTTGGCGGCGGTGGCGCGATGACCGAAATGGAGATCTAAGGTTTCTAAGTATTTCTAGCTGGCAGTGAATAGACGCGATTGCAGAAGGATCCTATATGGAGGCGGTGCGAGAAGGCATCAGCGAGAAGGACCCCAAACCCAATAGTGTAAAATATTTAAGTCGGTAGGACGTTGTCAAAATTGATGACAGTCCGGTACATGGACTGTAAATGATTTTGATCTTCCAATATAAAATACATATCAATAATCTATCCGATTGAATATTCTTTCAAACTTACCCTTAGGATTTGTACGTAATCCTTGAATTGTCAATGGGCTGCTACGATTTTTCAATAAAAATATATTATCCGAATTATGATGGGATTGTAATTGTTGTAATTGATGAATGCCACGTTGTGTTGCATGTCGGATTGCTGATAAATTACGATGTCGTAAACCTCTGTATAGGGATAAAAATCCAAAATAATATATTTACAAAAAAAATAATGGATTAAATACTATTTAAACGGGCAATAAAATGAGTGTAGTAACTATACAGACAGATTGGTGCATTTCATTTGTTAATTCAATGGCGGGTTAAGTGGGATTATTAAATGAGATGGTAATGGTGTGGATGGATGCACAAGAAGAAAAATTATATTGAATGAATGTCATGTAGGATTTAGATGGGTATTCATTCGGTGGTGGGTGGTGGCGGCGGCTGTTGGGTTTTGCGGGTTTGAAATCATGTAGGCGAAGTTGAAGTTGCTGGAGATATGCAATGCAGGATTATATGTGAGAAAGAAAATGCAAAGATATAGTGTGGTTGGAAGGTACAGGGAAGGTCCAATTTTTGGTGTAATTGCGCCGAATTCCGAAGAGTGTAAGGAAATGTAAGATATTTTTTTTTAAAGGATTTGCCGCTAGCTTTTTAATGTATGGGGTATGTGAAAAAAATATGGATTGGAATGAGTTCGATAGGGGAGAAACATATAGGAAAGGGATTTGTGTTGTGGTGGAGGTGGGTGGGTGGGAAGATATTGAATGAGAAATGATGAAGGTGAAGGTTAGTAAGAGAAAATGTTTTTTGGGGCATTTACAGTTGAATAAAATATTGAGAATTTAATAGACAACAATATAAATAAAAATATACTTAAAAATAAAACTTACCTAAAGAAATGTACGGCTGGATTTGCTAAACCAATTTCGGATGTTGAACCGTGCGGTGATGCTTCCATTATATTTTCATCACATGCCGATAGAACTTCTTCAGCCAACATTCCTTTATGCAAATAAAACAATAAACGAATCAACAAAATATTTATCAAAACACCATCCAAAAAAACACCATCCTATGAACAATTACCATGTAAAACTCGATCCAAATGACCAGTTTCCATTTGCCAAACATAAACGGTACCATCCGAACAACCAACAATTAGAAAATCATCAAGTGGACGCCATTTAATATTTATAACAGGAAATAAATGTCTTATATAAATATAATGGAAAAATAAAAAAAAAAATACAATCAAAACACTACGTTCTACGTAAAAGGAAAAATTAATTTAATTTAATTACCGACTAGCTAACGTTACACATTTTCGTTCGGTTAAACTTAATAATGTTACGGAATGATCGGATGCCACCGAACATATACATTTTTGTATACGAGCCTGAAATTAAACAATATCAAATTATATATTTAGAAAACAAAGTCAAACAATAGAATAAACTAAAAAAATTCGTTTAAAGACGACGACTTACACTACAAGTATTTGGTGGCACCAACAATTGGGTAATTTCACCGGCATGCACACAAAACCGATACAATAATGAACCACTGTACAGATCCCATAGGCATACAGCAAAATCAACGCCACCCGACAGCAAATGTGATTTATCATAACGTGAATGGGCTAACGATGGACATAATAAACAATTGACACGTCCACGATGACCGGATAATATTTGATGTGGTGGCCAATCTAAATTGTTACGTAATTATATATTTTTTATTTATTGTTATTTATTCCAATAAAAGAAATAATCCTTCCATATTCTATTCGTCATACAACGAACTGTTAGTTGGACTGAAAAGTTCTTCGTAGGCTAACATATAGATAAAAAAAAAAATCAATTTTAGTCCCATGCACATTTGTTGTAGCATCGGGTCCTCCTATACTGACACCACTGGCTTTTGGATTCTGGACTTTTAGTCCGGCTGACTCTTACCCTCTGTGGCCGGCCAGCGGAGCGAATCGGTTCTGAAATTGCAGCAGACGGAAGTTGTTGTTAAGGCTCATGGGAATCTAAACTCTTGTTGTTTGGGACTTAGTCGCCCCCCCCCCTCCGCTCCCCCGCCCAGGGGAGGAAAATCTCAAATTCCAAAGCACAAAGTTCCGACCCGGGAATTTTTTGTTTTAGTAGCTAAAGTTTTAGTAGAAGCGGGGGGGTTGGGGGGATCAGTACAAAACTTTATTTTGTTCTGGACCGAGGCACCGCCTGATCTCGTGTTTGGTCAAAGGGGGAGGACTTCAAAGTTTCAAAGTTTGTTTCCCCCTCCAAAAAAAAAAATAATAAATATAATCCTTTTAAAAATGCTATTTTTGCAATTTTGGAATTTTTTAAGTAATTAAATCCATTTAAATTTTTGATACCCTCCACTGACCATAGGGGAAATTGGAGCGACAAAGTCCTGAGTAAAACTTTGTGTTAGGAAGACCTTTAGAAATTTCCCCAATGAATTATTTTTCCAAAGGGATACACGAAAAAAAAAACTTTCCGTATATAACCCTTTGAAGTCCCGCCTTCCCCGGGCCAAACTTGGTCAGGCGGTGCCTAGTTCCAGAACAACAAATTTTGGAACTGATCGTCCTCCTCTACCACTTCAGGTACTAAAACAAAAAAAGCCCTGATCGAATTTTTTTTTTTGGAATATAAGATTTTCCAAATTTTTAATCCCCTCCCCTGATCCCTTGCTTCCGACCAGGGGAGGGGATCAACTAAGTATCGACTAAGTCGCGAACAAAAGTTTAGATCCCCATGAACCTTAACAACTTTCCCACGATATTTCCCCTCTGGTGGGGAAATTAAAAATTTTCCCATACAAACTTTGACCCCTGTCGCGGGCCTTTAGTTTCTTAAACCTCAAAATAACCTTTAGTTTTGAGCGATTACCTATTCATCGGCGTTAAATTTCATCTTTCCAGCGATTTCCAGAGATTTCCTCTTGAGGTCTGTGAGAACAGGCAAAAATTCGCTGGTGGTCTGGAGATCTGAAGAAAATGGTGGATGCGCGTAAAGCAATTCGAAGCCCAATTCTTACAATCTTGCCATCGTTTTCATTGATTTGTATGTCAAGGCGGTGCGTTGTCTTGATGAAACAGCACTTTCTTTTTCTTTTTCTTCTTCTTCAAATGGGACTCATTTTTCCGCGATTTCTCCATTCAAACCCTTCAATAATGCTATGTAATAATAGCGGTAGTAGTTTTTTTTGATGTTTTCGTTGGTAACCGCTTATCTTTTGGGCGGGCTAATCCACTGCGCGTGTATCGTCCTCGCGGTGCTCATTTCGCCTGGTTCTCACCTCAACAAACTACTTCTCAACGGCTTCAAAACAGTATTTTAGTTTTTCGTCCGAAGAGCTTTATTAACACACGAAATTCCTTTTTTATCCATTTTTTTTTAAACTAACACTCAAGTTGCTTGAAGCCCCGGTTGCACCAGCGAAGAACGAATCCCACGGGGATCAAGTGCGAACATTAAAATATCCCAAAAAACCATGTCCCAAAAAAAAAAATTACAGCATCACAGCATCAAATTTATATACTATACAATAAAAAAAAACTCCAATAATAACATCTGAAAAAATATCAACCGCCATGTTGTTTTTTTTTCAGACATGCAAAATAATTGTTGAAAATGGCGGATAAACGTAACAAATGTAACAAAATATACCATTGATGTACTTTTCAAAACACTCGTCGTAATGTACTTTATTTTTCTTTCTGAATGGCGTCGCCGCCCCACAACGGACAACAACCACAACAACGCGGAATATGAAGTACGCATGTAAATCAATGGAGGTGCGCACTGAGCACTAAAACGGTGTTGGAAGATTTATCTTATAAAATGTGGGGTCATCACACAATATAAGAAATTAATTTTGTATACATCTATTTCATTTGATGGGCACCAAGAACACCATAGAATCATAGAAACCCCCTTTTGTGGTGATCTATTTCATTTGATCTATTCATCTTTGACCTTGTCCGTTGCGGTTCGGCTCCATTCAGAAGAAACAAAACCTACTTTAATTCTGGGTAGGCTATTTTTTTTTTTTTTGTTGTATGAGTAAGAATCTGATGTGAAATTTTCAAATGCCATTTATGTTTAAGCATATACGAACTTTTCAGCCAACTTATTACACATATTATATAAACTTAATTATTAATTTAACGCTTACCATTAAAATGTTGATGATTACCATGTAATAATTGTAACATAACAGTTTGTGTTGCGGGTACAATAATAATTGTACCATCTTCACGACCGGCAACCAAACGACTTTGTTGTGGTAAATAAATACTAGCGGTTAATTTTGTTGATGGTTCACCGCTGGCGTTTAATTGATCTAAAATACCGACCGGTGATGGATTCATTAATTCCCAGGCATCATTCAAGCTTGTACAAATGGTTGGCGGTAACGATTGAGGTGTTTGCTTATCGGCATTCAATTTTTTTATTTCATCCATTGAAATGTCCGGAACATTCCATAGGGTAACATAACCTTCAGAATCACCACGTAATAAATAACGAAATGATTTACCATTACGCGTTGTCGTTATCAATTTCATTGATGGTGGACATGATAATGGCTGTACAAATAATAATAATTTTTACATTTTTTTAATTCATTTTTCACCGCGCGTAATTGGGGAGAAAAAAATATGAACCACATAGAGAGAGAATTCACTTACCCGATCGCCTGAATGCGGTAACATACAATATAATAACGGTTGATCATTTCCAACCGATGGTGAATGAAATTCTTTATTATCTGGTATACAACTTTATTTTTATTGTGATTTTTATAAAATAAAGCAATTAATGAAATTTGAAAAATAATTAATTAATTAAAAACATTTTTTAATTTATAATAATGGAAGGTATTGTTTTTGTGTTTTTTGTGTGTGTGGCACTAACAAGGAATGAAATTCCCCACTCCCCCGGCCACAAGCTGCCGATTTAGCTGATACATTTTTGATATGTTGGATGAGTAATCACAAAAAATAAAGAGCTGTTTCACTTTCACTTTAGTGTGGGCATGATAAATTTAAAAAATTCAAGGCGCGGAGCAAAATGAATGATTCATCACAATAATTTTCATTAAATATTCGAATCGAATTCAACCGGAATTTGAATTAAAACTCTGTTTTGTACCATAACATTGGTGCAGAACTTTTTGCGTCGGATGGCTTTGGGCAGTACCGGTCCTTTGGCAAGGCCTATTTTCAACAAGACGGGTGAATTAAAAAAGGAATTCGTGCTCCTAGTTTAAAACCCGGTGGTCTCCTTAACGAAGCACCCCAAGAAAGTGCAACGTTTGCAGGTGTGAAATAACTGGTCCTGCCTTTGGATGACCAACAGATCTATATCCTATCTGACAGCAAAGCGGGAACTTATGGCCATCAACTACCGAGAAATAGAATTGTAGCTGGTACTATACTGTCTAGGGATACTGCAGACTGTGTCAGAGGTAAACAAAGTCAAATTACTGATGTGGATATCTGGACATAGTGAAATGGAGGGCAACCAACGAGAGATCAGATGCTATCGTATAAGAAAGAGCTCAGCTCGCCTGTATGCAATTAACCCGCAGACCATTTTGTGGTGGTTTGGCTAACCACAAGTGATATTAAGGCAACAAAATTAAGAGAAGGTTGCTAGGGGGATGAAATTAAAGCATTCTAGGGTATTCTATGGATTCTCAGTTCATCATCCTCAAGTGTTTGGAGTTAGATCTCCATGTGGTGATGGCAACCAAGAATGCATCATAGAATGCACTCTATTACTTAGTTTGGGGAGTTTGAGGATTACGCAGCCGCCGTCCAATTCGGTTGCTCGTCCGTGAAAGCGAGTGGAGAGAGAGGAGGAAAGTGACGCGGTAAAAAACTGCTGGAAGCTGTCAGCAATGGCACTGACAAGCAGGCTGAAGTTTCGAAATCAGAAAACTCCACACCTACAGGATGGTGGCCAACAGGAGAAAAGGTACAGAGTAGAAATACCTAGTAAATCTTCGAATAAATGGAACGGTCGTGGAATTGGAATGCGCGCTCTGCAAGGTCTAGCAAACTCTATCACATTTACATGGGCAAAACCACATGGACGATTACTTCCTAACATCAGCAAAAAGAAGATGGAAAGAGAACTGAGAGACAATCTACTAGGGTAACATTTGGGTTTTATGAGTGGAAAACACCAATCTTGCTATGACACGGGGAACTCTCACAACAAAATTGGTGGCCATCACATCTGAACATCTGGAGGCTTCCAGCATCATCTTGTGGGAATAAAAATTCTTATAAATGATACGCCGTGAAGGCTCTGTCTGGAGGATGAAGAAACGGCTAGGCCAAACATTACGTGGGCAAATGTCCGTCGTTTTTGAACAGCACAAGGAGGACGACAAAATTTTCCGAATCTCATTGAAATCAAACTAAAAATGTTGAAATAAATGAAAAAAAATTTCGGTATTTAAATGCATGTTTGCAGGGGTAGCAGCGGCCATTTTGATAAAAACCGTCATTTTGACATTTACATTTTGACCAAACCAAAAATTTCTTCTCCGAAATGTTGCGCGGATTAGTCCAAAAAAAAATAGAGTTTTGTTCAAATACCAATTGAATACGGATTCGAATAGCTATGGATGTTATTGTGAATTTACCATCTTGGATTTCACCCCGCGACTCCTTTATTTTTCTGATTACTATAACGCTATTCTAAAACTTTAGCAATGACAAATGGGAACTAACTTTCCTTATTAGTGCCACAATTCACAATCCACAATATATATAGAATATATAATTATAATATGTATTATAAGAGAAAATACATAATATTTTATAAATCTATAAAATAGTCAACTAATAAATAGTTTTAAAAAAAATAAAAACATCAAAGAGAACATCAACAACAACAACAACAACAACAACAACAACGAAAACAATATCAACATCATCAAACAATAATTTTAATAAATAATCCTATAGTTAAGTATAGTTTTTTTTGTTTAATACGCAATAGAGATATAGAAAATTTTTAAGCAAATGATCAATAAATTAATCAATTCATATTGGAATATAACTTGGAAATATTAGCATCTTTATATAGAACGTATAGTAAATATATATAGTAAGATCGATGCACTGCACAGAAGCATTAAAAATAAGTTTTACTGAACTTGACGCCTAACGCATAGGTTAGATTGAGGAGAAAATTTTCACTTCGAGGACCTTTGCAATAAGAAAAATTTACTACAGAGTCATAAGACTATTATACGTATAAAAGTAAAGCGAACTAATAAACTATATATTAGTTTCGTTCCTTTCGATTACCGCACAGAAGTATAGATAAGAATAGAAAAGAGTAAATTTTCCTACTCCGAACCTCCGAACTACTCTTTCCTTTAGATAGTACGTTGTAGTTCGTAGTAGAAAAATCTAATCTTTTCTATTCTTATCTACTCCTGCGGAATGCAATCGAACGAACAAAAACGCGCAATTGATTTGTCGATCAATTCGAATAAAGACAAAATATTAAGCAATAAATTTCTATTAAGCCATCTATTTTACTAAACTAACAAATAAAATAAAAAAAATAAATAATAGGGTCATTCATCACTTCGATACGAAATACCTTTTTGGTAAATGAAATTTTCGCATTTTTTGACGCAGCTTTAAATTACTTACGAAGGTTCGCGTTTTATTTTTAGGTTGTTTACGACCTTCGTATTTTAGTTTTTTGACGAAGCGTAAATTTACAAAAAAAAAAACAAACATGCGCATGTTTTTTTTTTACGAAGGTTTAGGTATAATTTTATTTTTACTGTCAAAAAATACGAAAATTTCATTTACCAAAAGGTATTTCGTATCCAAGTGAATGGATCTAATGATTAAAAAAAAATTAATTATCTATAAAAAATACTGACAATGAGCATTCGTTTTTTTTTTGTGCATTTCATTCAATACCGCACCATTTTGTGCATTGATTGTAAATTTTGGCTACTGGGGAGCAATAAATTTGTTTCTTTATTGATTTTTTGTTTCTCTACTAATTATTATTTATGATATAAAAGAAAAGAATATAAAGAAAAAAAAAACAAAATTCAAGCGCAAAAACGGAAATGTAAAAATATTAAATTGCTTTTTCTTATAAACTATAAAGTATATAGAATTTAAATGATTTGGGGGGCGGGGAGCTTCTCCCCAAAAATAAAGATCGTCGAAGGTGGGTTAATTTGTTGACAAACGCCCCAATTTTTTGACCACCCGCAGATGGTTCGAATAGAAACCAATAGGAAAAATTCGCTTAAAAAAAAAAGTTTCAAATGTTTCCAACGGGTGGTTATAATTCTAATTTATATTAATATATAAATACAAACGGCTGAACTACAGAATACCGGCGAACTAACCAAACTCAATTTTGAGTATGCACATTTGTAGAGGGTCTTATCCTGTTCTGGACTTAGTGGCGGACTCTTCCCCTTTGGCCTGGGAAAGAGGTCATAGTTTGTATGGGAAAATTTGAAATTTCCCCTCCAGAGGGGAACATTTAGTGGGGAAGCTGTTACGGGCCAAGGGAATCTAAACTTTTGTTCAGGGACTTAGTCACCCCCCCCCCCCGCCTTTGACCGGGGGAGGGGAAACAAAATTTGGAAAATCTCAAAACCGGAACTCAACCAAAACCTCAAAAGGGAACGTTTTGTTGTTTTAGTACCTAAAGTGGTAGAGGGCGTCAGTACAAACATTTTTTGTTCTGGACCTAGGCACCGTCAGACCTCGTTTGTTTGCACATACAAACTTTGCCCGTTTCCCCAGGCCAAAGGGGAAGAGTCCGTCAATAAGTCCAGAACAAAAGTTGGTCAGGATAGGAGGACCCTCTACAAATCTGCATACTCAAAAAATTGAGTTTGGTTCGTTCGCCGGTATTCTGTAGTATTACCATACAAAGTTCCCTTTTTGTAGAGGTGTAAGTAAAGTTATTCAAAACTAAAATTCCTGATTGATTTTCCTCCACCAATTACCACAAAAACAAAAATTTCGCATTACAACCAACAATCGGTTGGTTTTAGCGTTCAACAACAGAGTTCTGTTGTTATAGTTTTTGTAATTTGTTGCTTATACGCTGTCGGTAATTAGCCCCGTACGACCAACCGCAAGGAAAAATATTACCACTAAATATTATAGAGATACATTCTTTTGAAGCAATTTTTCACAGAGAAAAAAACCTAGTTCTCTATAATCCTGTTTTTTTTTAATAGAACAGAAAGTTCTCTTTTTATGAAAAAATGGAATTAATTCAAAAATAGATTTCTAATGATTTGCTATCAAATAGAAAAATATTTTTTTCTGAAGGGTCCGCGTAATCCGCGTAAAGATTACCTGATTGATTATCTAACAATCAAATTTGTTTGTTCAATGGAATGGAATTTGTTTGTTCAGAAACGATTTCTGATTGATTTTCTTTCCGAATTGATTCGCCGTTCGCCGAAACGATTCTTAATTGATATTTTTCAATAAATAGAAAAATTTAAATTCAAGAAAATTAGCGCAGAATAGAATAGAATTTCTAATTGATCGTTCGCGAAATATAGAATAGCTCTTTTTGAAGATGGAACTTCATTCGAAAAAAAAAAACGATGTAAGATTGATTTTTATACGGCAATCCGCAATTGATTCAGGGTCTTAGACGCATTCATTCAGTAACGTGAGTTGAATTGATTTTCTACACCAATACCGAAAATGAGGGAAATTCGGGGGAATTTGTTCAGAAACGATATTTCTATAACTGCGATCTATTTAATAAATAGAAAAATTAGCTTTGAAGAGTTGTGTTCCATTCAATTGCCAGGAGTAAGGTAAGAGTAAAAAAAACTTTAAATTTTTTCAACGCCGAACTACTCCGTACCGTACCGTACCGTACCAGGACTCTTACCAAATCCTGGCAATTGAATGGAACGCAACTAATGAAATTCAATCAGTGATGAATTCCAATTGATTTCCGATATGAATCTTAAATTGGAAAAGTTTTTTTTTATGAATAGGTACTTCATTCAGAAACGATTTTTATGATTAATTTTCAATCAAATGGTATGGAATACATTTATCCAAACGACGATTCCGCGATTTTTCAGAAACCATTTCAAATTAACGTTCTATGAAAATTGAAAAATCCTTTATATGGATGGGCATTTATTCAGAAATGATTTTCAATGAATGGAGTCTTGGAATATTCATTCAGAAACCATTTCTGATTTCGGATTCCACCGATAGATAGATAGATAGATAGAAATATTCCACTGCGAGAATCAAAATGTTCGCAATCAGCAACGAATTCTGATCTAAATAAATATAGACAAATTCTTTCTGAATCGTCACTTCATTTAGAAACGATTTTTATGATTAGTTTTCAGTCATATATGTAGGAGAATTCTGCCTGCAAGAACATAATTCATAAAAATGGTTTCTGATTAATTGGCCACAAATTGAAAAATTCCCTATTTGGAATAAAATTCATTCGAAAATGAACGATTTCTAACCTACGATTTCTATCATGTCATTTGTCAATCAACAATTCAAATCAAATTGAATGTAAATAAAAAAGACTTTTTCGCCATTCCCCCAAAAAAAAAAAGACAAACAAATTGCAATTTCCCCCCGTTTTTTAGTCACTTGACCTTTCAAAAGAGCCCACTTTCGCAAATTGCTTCGGTTGCCGAAGCGATCGTAACCCACCCATAAACTAAAACAATATTTAATTTCTATAAAAAAAAAAACTACTAACTACACGCATATAATAACTTTATTAATAATTCTTAAGCATGATTATAGAAATTATTAAAAAAAAAAGAAAAAAAAAGAGATCAAACAGAAAAACAGAGGCGGCGGCAGCGAAATTATTTTTTTGTTATAATAAATTTACTATAAACAAAAATTATGCCAATTATGCAATTATTAAAAAAATATTATTATTATTATTATTATTAATTAATCAAACCATGTATTGGTAAATTGTTAATCGAAAACAAAAGTGAAGGAGAGATCAACAACAATAGTTGCGTTCCATTTAATTGACAGGAATAGAAAAGAGTAGATTTTTTCTACTCCGACCTATTCCGTACTATAACAAAGTTCATAGTAGAAAAATCTATTCTTTTCTACTCTTTTCTACTGTTACCTACTTCTGCTAATTGAATGGAACGCAACTAATAATAATAATAACAATAACAACAGTAAAGGGATCGATGTAAATTTAAATGCTAACCTAACATTTGGATATGTTCCAGGCTGCGTGCTAAAAATTCACAATTAAAAAAAAAAAAAAAAACAAAAAATTAAAATCAAAATAAAACAAAAATGAATTATCGGACGCCATTCTTCATAAAAATAAAAAAAAAAACTTCAGAAATCAAAATCCATTATGTCAATTAAACCAAAAAACTGCTGGATTGTGTGTAAATCCGTTAATAATTGAAGCCTTCCGCCTAAGGGTGTGGAAAATGTTGACCTAAATTTGTGTTCTGAAGGGTAAGGAAACTCGATAGAAAAACTCCTTTTTGAAATAAAAATTTACTCTCAAAACGATTTTATGAATGATTTTCAATACATATATAGAAAAGTTATTGATTTTCAATAAGTAGAAAGATTCTTTCTGAAGGAACTTTATTCAAAATCAATTTAGGTTTGTTTTCTACCGATAGGCAAACTCACTTTTAAAGGAAATTTATTCGAATACGAATGCTAATTGATTTTTAAGTAAATAAGGAATTCATTCAACACCGGTTTTTAAGTTGAATTTCTACCAAAAGAAAAATTCTCTCAATGGGGAATTTGTTCAGAAACGATTTCTAATTGATTGATTTTTTTACCGCGATGATAGAAAAAAACTTATTTTGAAGAATTTTCTTTTAGAAACGTTTTTTGATTCATTTCCTCCATTGATTCATAGAAAAATGCTTGATTTCTAATTGATTTCCAATAAGTATAGAAAATATTCTTTCTTTTTATGGATTGATTTTCTACGAATGGAAAAATGGATTCCGAGGGAAATTTGGTGAAGAAACGATTGTTTGATGTTTGATGTTCGACCAATAGAAAAGCCGCATTTTGAAAGAAATTTATTCAAATTAGCCGATGTCTAATTGATTTTCAATAAGTTAAAAATATTTTTTCTGACGGATTTCTCCACAGTAACCCAGTAACGATTTTTTTTATATTGATTTTTTACAAATACGAAATTCTGTTCTGATGGATATTCGATAAAAAAAAACGATTTCTGGTTGATTTTCGCTCGATAGAAAAATGCCCTATTGATAAAAATTTTGTTCAGAAACGGTTTTTGGATTGATTTTCTATCAAATAGCAAAATTATTTCTTAAGGAAATTCAGGTTTAAGGGACAGGTGGTTTAAAATGACCTAAAATGCTATTTCCGGAAAATGATTGAACTCTCGGGGGAAGTCGGGGAAACTTTTGTGGGTCATATTATACTGGAGATGCTGGGCATTAGAAAGTTGTTCTACGTTGAAAATTAAGGCGGGTGTTCATGCAAACATGCCAAGTCCCAAACCCCCTGTTTTTTTAGGGGAAAATCGAAATTTTGACTTTTGCATTCGAAAACCATATTTTTTTGATAGCACGCAAAAATGAAAATGTCGATTTTTCCGTGAGGGGCTTGGAGTATTTGGACACTTCCCTTAATTTTCAACGTAGAACAACTTTCTAATGCATCACAACACATGTTTTCATAGAGATTTACCGAGTTTTCGCACATTTTCCATCAGATGGACAATCCTCATTTGTAGAAAAATTCCCCATGGGACCCCCGCATTTTATTACATTTTTTTTTAACTACTCACGCTCACGCTCTTTAAAATAGGCGAAAAAAAATATAGGTTTACATTTGATTTTCCAAAGTTGATATCCATTAAGCACATGAGGGTTAACGTGGGGAGGAAGGGGTTAACATAAAAATGTAGCCAAATGGAATCCAGTGGGGTCTAATCGTCTAATATCATATTAGTGATAACTCCACTGGTTTCGAGGATATTGGTTGGATATAGTTAGCTGGGACACCCTGTATACAGGGTGTCTCAGTACCACCCCACAAAGCTATTCAGCTTTAACCACATAATCCTGAGACTATTTCCAACAAAAAATAGTTCTGGAGGGGGAGGGGGGGGGGGTCTAACTTCAACCCCCCCACCGAGTTACAGGGTGTTCAAAAAATGGTGTTCATTGAAAAACATGGGTTCATCACTTTTAACTCATAATTTCCAAACCAACTTCAAGTTAGAATAAAAATTAGATAACTCTATTTATAGGTAATGGAATTACCTTTAATTTTGCTCGGGATACAATTTTTATTATCTAACCGTCGTTTGGAGTTATTGTTGCTCAAAAAGTGAAAAAAATATCATATTTTTCCATCAACATTTGGGCAGAAAATGTTTTTTTTTCCTAACTTACTTTTGTGGACCATTAAATTCCACCATAGAAATTAAAGCGCTGCGACTTATAAATTTGGAGTTATTACATGATTTTAGTAACGGCGAAACCGAAAAAAATTACAATAACCCATGTTTTTCACGGAACATCATTTTTTTTTTTTTGAACACCCTGTAATTCGGTAGGGGTTGAAGTTAGACCCACCCCCTCCCCTCCGGTACTGAGACACACTGTATAGTGATCATATATTTAACACCGTTCATGAGATAATCTAAAAGTTGATCTAAAAGCTAAATAGGCTATGAAAATCTTAAAACTTTTAGGCTGTCACAGTCACACTGAGGAGGAAACAGTACGGATCCCATATTCTCTAAGACTCGTAGGTTCAAATTGACAAATTTATAAGACTCGTAGGCCCATTGACAAATTTAAATCAATTGCTTGCGCAAAAATTTCATGTCCCTATCCCCTATCCATCCATTCAATTGGCCAATTGGTCTTCCGTCAAATGACCAATGATGATGTATGAATATACGCGGAATAGATTCAGTGTGTTATGACCTCAAGGGTTCAAAACATTTCTAGGTACTTGGTACACCGAACCCAATTTATAAAATCTAATCTAATCAAGTCAAAGTCTAAATATACGAAGAAAGGAAAATGGAGAAAAAATATATTCCCAAAAGGATTTTTGATTTTTTTTAAATTTGCTTTTCTATAATTTTCCTTCACTTAGAGATCTTTTATGTTTCAAATCAACTATTCGATAATTTGTTTATGTGTGTGTAAAAATGAATTTTGATAATTATAATAAAATAATAAAAAAAATTGCCAAATTACTGCACTGCAATAAATACAATGAAATAATAAAATAAAATTCAAAAAAAAAAAACAAAAAAACCCCGGAATTGATCAAAAAATGGATTTTTATTTTATCGGATTCAGTCTTTAATAATATTAATAATGCTAATATTTTATTGGATAAACTCTATTTTTGTTGTTTTAAAATAATAAAAATAAAAACATTTAAATTTAAATTTTTACTTACTTTGCCGGTAAACGGTACAAATAACCTTTTCCTTCGTCTGACCATAAAATAACACGATCATTATTTAGAAAATCACCGCCAAGCCAACGTTCACCAGCCGGTGAAATAACACTACATAAAACTGTAAAATCACCTGTGAATTTAATCATCAAATGAATAATTTAATTAATTTAAAATACAATTAAAAATCACCGAAAAACAATTAAAGAAGATAATGAATAGAATGAAGATAATTAATTACCTGCATCATAAATTTGCCAATATTTTGCACAAACAATTAAAACGGTACGTTGATTTTGGGCACAACAATTTAAACTGATGGCATTCAAACAACGGATTTCCTTTGATTCATTCTCATAAATTGGTTCCGAGTATTTATTTTCATTACCAATTAATGTCCATACTTTAACCGTTCCCGTTGTCGTGATCGCCAGCACAACATCATCTTTACGCTTTGATGGACGTAATACGTGCATTGCCGATATCCAATCGGGTTTCACCTTTGAACTTAACGAAAATATCACCTCTAAACTGAACGGATCCATAACAATAATTTCCGCATAGTATCCATTACAAAATAAACGGATATCATCACAATTTGACATATGATACGCTTGGATACTTGTATGCACTTGTGGTAATTTAACACTTTCTTTACATTTGCCATCGACCAGATCCCATGTACACATTTCACCATTTTCCGATGATGATACCAAAAAATTATTATCCTGAATGATTGAGGCTCGCGATAAACATAAAACCGGTGATGTATGACCAACTAATAAACAACGGGGTGTCATTTTTAAGGTGTCCGGATCGACTTTCCTGATTTTTTTTTTATGAAAGATTTTTTTTATTAGAAAAGTTTGGTTATTATACGGAAAATGGAAAGATGAATTGAGGAGGATGTTTTGGCAATTTGGCAGCAAAAAAACAGAAACTCAATTTTATTTTAAAATCCTTTTTTTTTTTGAAATTTTTTACGAGAGAAGTGAATTGAATTTTCCAAAGGGATGGTGGTGGCGGCGGCGACGGCTTCGGGAGTAATACAATACAAAAACAAAAAACAAAGAATGGTCTGATGGATGGATATCCCGCATCTTGGAGCTTAACCAAACCGCGAAGGTGTTGGTAAGGAAGGTAGACGATAAGTGTTGATAAAGGTTGAGGTTGATAACAGAGAGATAAGTTGATAAGTGAGTGAAGGAGACCGAAGGATTGGATTGAGATGTGAGGGGAGATGCGATGGGGTTGAATGCAAGATGCAAGATGTGGGAGTCAGCAAGGATGAATGTGTACAATATGTATAATATAAGGGAGACAAATAAACGGGTTCGCAATTTTTGTAGGGGAGTGCCTAATGTGTTTGAGAGCAGTGAGGTTTAAATGGATCAGAGTAAGAATGAGGTAAAGTTAAGGGATGGGGGTAAAGAAGTTTTTTTTAGCGGGGGGAGTGGAGGAAAGAAAATGTTGAGGTGTGGAATTGGAAAGGGTGTTGCACGGTTGCGTGTTATTGTAGATGGACTAGGGATATAGGGAAAGTTTCAGACGAATTGGCTCGATAAATGGATCGCCCCGAAATATAGACTATACAAAATCCAACAATTTCACCAGAGAAAGATGCAACGTATAGTTCATAACAATATAATGGATCATGGTAAAAATTACACTTAACCGGCGCGACGTAAACCCCGGATTGGTTTTCATTTTTTTTTTTTTTTGACGCCGCTGCGAAGTGTGTTTGCGATGCAATCGAGACAACAAATCTGAAATCAATCATATATATGATATACTTTAGCCGATTTAAGGCTACGTTCGTTCATATTTGACCGTCAACCACTCATTCGCACCGCAGTGGCAGTCGTATATAGATGCACAAACGGGTGCATGAATGACATTGTCATGAGGTCATTGAGGCGGGCGGACAAAGAACTATTACGAATCCTCAGAGGGTACGGCAGTGGGCTAATATTTTTGTTTGCTGGCAAAACCCGACAAAATTTTTGTTAAGAAATGTAAGAATTGTCACTCAGTTACAGAAGGAAGCAGAATCTGAACTGAACAACAACCCTGTAACTGAATTGTACCAATAGTGGACGAGCGCGGCGAATGCAACGTTAAGGGATAAATGTGCCTAAATGTGTTGGATGACGTGTAAACAGTTTTTTTCTTTAAAACTCATGCATTAGAAGTCTACGCCGCGGGAGATAACATTTTAAATGGGATCTGTCGGGCGACTGCTGCAGTAAGGGGGGGGGGGGGGGGGGGTGGACGATATCACGTGTGGCTGGGTTACGGTCATGCTGAGGAACGAGGAGGAGTTTGAAAATGACTCTGACAGAAGAGAATCAACAGCCAAGGGATGATGAAGGGATGCCCGCCCACAAGGCGGGGAGCCATTATTGTGGTCCATGGTTATGAATGAACTGCCCATACGTCCGTCTTAATGATAACGGATTATATGTACAGATGTACGGGTACGCAGATGATGTGACAATACTCATCCAAGTGGCAAATTTGAGGTATGGACGGTGTCGAACAGACTTCAGACGGCTCTTCACTTAGCTTAGGCGGAGAGGTGCTTATCGACGACGGGGATTCGTATTGATAAACCCCAAGAAAAGCACTATTGTGCAATTCACTAAGAGGGGGAGCAGTAGGTTCAAAAAATGTCCCACCACGCTGTTTGGTTAGACGATAGGGTTTTCGTCGATAGATAGAAGCGAAATACCCGGCAGGGGGTAATGATAGATGATGCAAAACTAAACTGGACCTTCCAATTAAGAAATGCCACGGCAAGAATCTCACCATTTGGACGTGCAAAAGCTTAATAGGAAGATCAAATGGGGGTCTTAATGGCTCCCATATACGACGTTCTGGTTATACAATTTTGACCTTCATGCTTCAACAGTGCGTAGAGCAAAATAGGTCCACCAACAAAGCACAGGTTTAAATTTAAACAAAATTCAGAGATTGGTGTATTTTTATGTGGAGGGTTACGGGAGCAATGCACACACCACACCTATAATTGTGCTAGAAGCGATCTTAAATCTTTACGCACTACTGCATCATCTGTTCATTAATGTGAAACGAGGCAAGGAAGATAGTATACGCAATTATGGTTTACCGAAGGAATAGCTAGGCTATGGCTAAGAATCACCACCAGTGGCTACTCCGATAGGGTGTATGACTTTGAAAAAAAACCCAAACTTCCCTGTGTTGTGGTTCCCAATAGGGACGATTGGACGAGGAATAAGATTAAGTTCACAGAAAACTCCCTACTATACGGATGGATGGATAACTAAAACCAATGTTCTATGTTCTGGCTCCGGATAATATATATATGGGGATAATTCAAGAATGGAACTTGGGGCCACTCCTTTGGATTGCTATAGCACCGTATTCCAGGCGAAAATCCATGCTTTTTAGAACGTTCCATCACAGATGGATCAAGGATAAAACGGAATATAAATACCAAGCGGATCTACATATATCTGGTATCAGGCAGCAAAGCTGCACTTATGGCCGTGAACCCGGTCCGAGAGATGATAGGATGGAAGCTAGTACTCGACTGTTTACTAGGAAAATACTGAAAGAGATGGTCAAGGGTAAATAAAGTCAAACCGACTAATGGACCGTGGATACTTGGACATAGAGGGTAACGAGAGGTCCCGGATGTCCTGTCGCTTGAAAGAGCTCTGCTCAGCTCGGGCTGGCTCAACCTCGATCTAGATTGTGTGGTTTTTAGCTATTAGAGCAAGGATGATGAAGGAACTACTGCTACTGCCCGGGAGTCCCATAAAAACTATAGTTGAATGACATATTCAAAGCTGAATTAGACTACAGGGAATTGAATTCTAGGCCTACCTAAAGAATAAGGCAAATACTAGATTAGTCAGGTCGGATATTTAACAGTAGCGGTCACAATAATCACTATATACAGGATGAAAATCAGAAGCTGCGATACGTGCATACGTGAGGCTCTAAGATACACAGGGAAGAGGAAACTGCGGAGCAGACTTTTAGGATCATTTGTTCATCATTACCATTGCTGTCTGAGGAAGTTAGGTCTATGCGTATCAATAAGTTGGCCAGGTGTTTTTAAGCGGGGCCGATGAATGAATGAATATGGAATAAAGGGGAATATACAGTTTAGGGGACCTTGAGCTAGGACATTGGGTGGGTGATGGGTGATGTGGCGACAGCTTTTTAATTATTATAAACAAATCACATGTTTGATACGAAAGGCGAGTTACGGCGTATGCCACATATGGTTTAATAAACTAGTGCGTTGGTTACATGTTACTTTTAGCTTTAATTTGCCGCTTGGAAAACTCAGTTAACCCTTTACAGACCGTTTCCACCCCCCAAAAATGTAAAAAATCACATTTTACCACACCCTGACCCCAGCGGCGCCGCGTAGCCCAAAATTATGGTTGTCAAAATTTTTGAAAAGAACAATAATTCGCTAAACTAAAATAATTTATGTGTTTTTAATTTTTTCAAAAAGTCAACTAAATTTCTTTTGGAATTTCAATTTAGAAATGCTCAACTGGATTCAATTCACAAATAAATTATTATTTTTAATTTGCACTAAATATCATTAAAATGCAATATGAAATCTCCAAGTTGTTCAAAAACTAAATTAGCAACATGAATAAATAAAAATAAATGCTCGTATTGCAAAAATACTTTGTTAATTTTAAATGAGAATTATTTTATTATATATTTTCTTCTTTTACACACACTACTAATTTCTCATACTTTACCTCATTTATTTTTGTATTGTATCTACATAATATAGGCTACATTACAGCATGTGCGATATATGAAAATGTTAGTTTACCATGTGTATGGTAGGTTGCTAAAAAAAAATATTGACAACATTCTTCTAAACACACCATATAAATAAATCAAAAGCCCATATATTTTAAGCTCAACTACAATTTTATTTAGAACAAATTTAACCATTGAGTTGTTACAACAAAGCTTTCACAACTTAAATTCAAATACATATGCATATAGTTGAATTTGTATATAATAGCATAATAGGATAATAGGTAAATAAGACAATATGAATGGAATGGAAGTTGTTAGTATTTTATTGTAACAATCTACTGATTAAGTGTGTTGGTGTTCTAAATGAAATTGAAGTTAATTTTAAAATATATGGCCTTTTTGATTTTTTATATGATGTGTTAAGAAGAATGTTGTCAACATTTATTTTTAACAAAACTATTTAAAATCAATTCTATATCGAATAGTACGTGAAGTTAAAAAAACTTTTCGTAAATTTTCAGGACACATTTTTTTTTTAAATATTGAATTTTTATATGATTTTTTCGCAAAAATCAAGTTGTCATATGACAACTAGGACATTACCAGGATACGCCACTACCTGACCCCTATATACTTCCGATTTTTTCCGGGTTTGTTTTAAATGAAAGATAATGAAAATACCTTTATTTTGAGTATCTACTTTTGAAAATCGCCCGTCGGGTTACGCCACAAATCAGGTTTTCTAAAAAAAAAACCAAACTTGGACCCCCCCCCCCCCCCCTATCTCCGGAAGGGGGGTGGTGACCGCCAAAAAATTATAACGGTTATTTTGCCTGTGCAACATAAGCCTTTGATTGGTGGTATCCCTAATGTCCTAGCTCAAGGTCCGCTTAACTGTACTTTTCAGCCGGAATAAATTATTAGGGCAGCAACAAAATGCAGGGGGTCAATAAGTGCTTAGGGGATGGACGACCCAACCCAAAAATACAATTAAATATATTTACCATAAACAAATTTGTCCATCATAACATCCGGTAGCTAATGTTTTTTGATCCCTTGATAAAAATACACTTGACACACAATGGGTGGGTTCGTATGGACCCCATAAAACAACAGGAACCACTAAATTTGTACTGGCCATATTTTAATTTATTGTTTTATTGATTTCTCCGGTTTTTTTTTTTTTTTTTATAAAATTGCGTATTTTGTAACGATGATTGTTTTTTTTTTGTATATACAAAGACGAAAAAACAACGATACGGGTTTTAGTTTGTAATAGAATAACACTAATAATTAATTATAATTAAGACAATTAATGTATATATAGATAGATGTTATAATTTAAACATCATCAACAAATCACGTTTTGTTTTTAGCAAAATGATATTTGTTGTTGTTGTTGTTGTTTTTGTTGTTATTACTGTGTAATTGCGATATCATGGGGAACGATAAATTTCGTGTGTTTGACCTTGACTTATATATTTTTTAATGATTTTCTTTTGCTATTTATTAAATTTGTTTTAGACTTTTCCAATCGTTAATGAATTGGCTATATAAATAAAACAAAATATTTAAGGGTAAATTAAAAAATTAAATATTCACAAATCATCACAATCTATTGGAACTGGACATCATCGAAATCCATCGTCATCATTATCGTTTTCTTATATATATATATCTATTTTATTTATTTACTTTTATACGCATGTACTGAATGGAAAAATTTATATTTTTTTTTTGCTCACTGATAACACACAAATTTAATTTAATTTAATTTAATAAATAATTTTCTTATACACAAACAAAAACAATAAATTAATTAATTAATTAATATTAATATTTACAATAGAGAATTTTAACACAATTTTTTATAATTTATTATTGTTTTGCACTTGCCACTTGCACAATGGTTTTAATTTAATTTTCTTTCACTGTACTTTTTCTTTTCTTTTCTTCTTCCAAATAAAATGAAGAAATATATCAAACAACAAAAGACAAGAGGGTGCAAAATTTTGTTATCATGTGATTATATTTTGATTATTTTGACAGTGTGCGTGCGTTTGTAAAATTAAATAATAATAAAAAATGCAAAAACAAAAACAAAACACGAAATTGTTGTTGCCCCAAAATAAATAAAAAACAAAAACAACAAGAAGAACAAATAAAAAAAAAGTGGATATTTTTCGTTTTGATAAAAATACGCGCAGCAGTGGTTCTCAATTTAATTATTATGGCGTATTTACACCATTCCGGATTATTAAAAACATTTGATAATGAATATTCATTACTTTTTTTTTTTTAAATTGTTGACTTGTTTGCATCGTGCGAATTATATTGTTGTAAGTTCGTATATTTGTTTTGGTTTGGTTAGGATAGTTGGGATAGGTGATTGAAAAAAAACATTTATGATTTGAAAAACTAACATTTATTCCAATTTTTTTTTTAAACAAAAACTTTATTAACTCCGAACATATAAAATACAATTTTCACTTTCTTAAATACTATATATTTTGAAGCTCAAAGATTAACTTGCCGCTTTGCAGGGTAGGGGCTGACACAAGTTAATCCTTTCGCTTATAATTCATTACTGTGCTGTTAATTAATTTTTCTAAAATCAAAATAATAGTTTTTTAATAATTTAATAATAATTTTTTATTTATTAATACTTAAAAAAAATACGAATATAAAATATGCATTTAAAGCAAATATGCATGCATATCGCAAAACATATATTTATGCTGATTTTGATATCTATTCTATCATATAAAAATGCTGATTTTCATATCTATTCTATATTTTAATATTTTTTATTTAATAATGTATTAAATTATTTAATAATTTAATAATGTAACATAATATATGCACATACGCTAAAAATGCATATATTTAAAGCAAATATGCATGCATATCGCAAAACATATATTTATGCTGATTTTGATAGCTATTCTATCATATCTATTCTATCATATAAAAATGCTGATTTTCATATCTATTCTATATTTTAATATTTTTTATTTAATAATGTATTAAATTATTTAATAATTTAATAATGTAACATAATATATGCACATACGCTAAAAATGCATATATTGCGATATTCATGAGAATATCCCAACAAATTTCATGTGAACTGTATGGGAAAGTAGCAAATTGTATCATTTTTAACATTCTTTTGCTATTTTCCCACATCCGTTACACAACAATATTTTGGTTGAAAAGAGATCAAATGCGTCAGCTTCAAGGCTGGTTCTCATATGAGGAACAAATCCCGGGGTCAAGTGTAAATTAACAAAAAAAACCTCTCAGATGATTCACATACGAGCGTATTTTCCCGGGTATTTTTCGTATTTCGTTTTTCGTTTTGTCATCATCGGTGATTTATCAACAAACACAATTTTATTTATATAAAAAAATGAATAATTTAAAGTTCATTTAACTGTTTATTGAGTGCGTCCTTGCTCTAAAAGCCTCGAGTTGTTATTGTAATTTACATGTAAAAATAAAAATTCGCACCGTAACCCCTCATCTGACAACCACCCTTGAATCATCTGAGGGGTTTTTTTTTAAAAAAGTTTTTACTTGATCCCGGGGTTTTCGTTCCTCATATGAGAACGGGGCCTTCTAGGTTTGCTTTTTGTGAGGCTTTTTGTGTTTAAAAACCATCAACGTTAATATATTTGTATACTTTTGAGCGGAGTATCCGTTTTTTTTTTTTTTTTGAGGAACCGGAGGCGTGGGAAAATGCGAGGGCGGTGAGGGGATTTGAAGCATTCGATTTTATCGTGGAGTCCCGCTTTTTGAGGTGTTGGAGTCGTATGAAAATGCGAAGGGGTATCCGAAGGATCCACTTTTTGGGCCGCATTTTTGAGTCGTAGCGGAGGCGTAAGAAAGGGCCCCCTTTCCCCTTTCTTACGCCTCGGGAAGAAAAGATTCGGAGGATTTGATTTTATTGCGGAGTCTCCGCACTTTTTTTGAGAGGGCGAAGACGTAAAAAAAACTGGCTATAGGGTACGCAGGATAAACTTTTATTTACGGAGTTTTTGCGACCTTTTTAGCGGGGAATCCGCTTTTTTGAGGAAGTTGCAGGTGCGTTTGATAATGTGCGGAGTAAAAAAAAAAAGGCGAATATGCAGTTTAACTATTAGTGTCGGGGGAGGGGGGGGGGCTTAACCGCAACCCCTAGGGTGCGTTTGAAAATGTTTTTAATGTTTCTTTTACCATTATATATTATTTAACAAAAACCCGCTATGGCTGGGGCACTTTATATCTGTGGGCATTTTTACACCACTGCCGCAGGTTAAAACTTTTACAAATAAAAACCCTTTAAAAATACATCAAAATTAACTGTGTAAATACTCCATTTTGTTATACATTTATCCATATACATATAATTACATTATAAATTGCATTTGCGCAAAACTCATTAATTAACAAAATTCATTAGAAACCATTTTTAAATTTACCGTAATATTATTATATAATATAATTTGTTTTAAATACAAAAAAACCGGACCGGATAATGTATTTTATTTGAAATATATTTTCAATATTGCGCAAAATCCAACATTAATATTTTTTTATTATCATGAAATGTACACTGTTAAATTATTTACAAAAAAACAAAATGAAATATTTATCAAACACAAAATTATTCGAATATTTTCGCGGAAAATGCGCGGAAAAATTTCGAAATTCATAAAATAATTTTCGTATTTTCGGCGATCAACCAATCAGAAAAAGCCACCATCCATAGTACGGAAAATATGAAAAAAGAATTTTTTTGCTTGGTATAGCGATTTTTAAATGCAATCAGAAATCAGAATCAATAGACCGGTCGGTGGTGGAGTGTTGTAGTATTGAGTGTGAAGAATAAAAATAGAAAGAACAAGGAAAAAAAAAAAAATAAAAGTCACAAGTGTTTGATTGGCCACGTATTTCATTAAAAAATTATTTTTTTTTTCCTTTATAATTACTTTTATTAATTATAATTTCATTTCATTGTTTTGTTACATAAAATCCCAAACATTTATTGGGAATTATTTAAAAGAAAACCAAAAAAAAAAAGAAAAAAACACCTTAGAAATATGTATTTGAAAATATTTTCCCTATTTTTGATTGTAATAACAACAACAACAACAACAATTTTTGCTGATGAATCTGCAGTTTTGGATCTTACCGATGATGATTTTGAATCAAGAGTTGGTGAAACAGACACAACATTAGTTATGTTTTATGCTCCATGGTAAATATTAATTTGATTTCTATTATTCTGGTGTATAAATTAAAAAAAAAAGGGAATGAGTTTTATATGACCTCTTTTTGTTTCCCCACCCCCCATCAATTGCTTACGTGTTTGTATGTAAGTTTGTATATATTTGATGGGTGATGATGGGTAATTAATTACGATTTTTACGTTTTATCCCCCAACAACCCCATTCGATAATTGTTTGCTCATATAATAAATAATAATTACCATTTATATAAATATAGGTGTGGACACTGTAAAAGACTGAAACCAGAATATGCAAAAGCTGCCGATGTATTACGTCATGATGATACTCCAATTGCATTAGCTAAGGTAATTATTTCTGCTTTTATATTTATAATGAATTGTAAAATAAAACACGTAATAAACTGATTGGGTAATTCAATATTATATATATAAATTCAGGTTGATTGTACCGAAGGTGGTAAAGAAATTTGTGGTAAATTTTCGGTAAGCGGTTATCCAACATTAAAGATATTTAAAAATGGTGAATTATCAATGGATTATAATGGACCACGTGAAGCAGGTAAAAATTTTTGTCTTTGTTTTTGTTATTGATTTTATTGGTGTTTTTATTTCGCGTTTCTTCCGAAAAATTTGTAAATTCAAGCAATTAAAAGCATTGGTGAATTCTCTCATTTATATGGTCTAAAGTAAAGAATCGAATTTTTTCCCAAATACTGAATATATGTATTTAACATATGAGGAAATTATTCGGTATTGTTGGGAAAATGATAAAAGTATAATTGAATCGGAAATTAACCGCATAATCCAAATCTCAGTGATGGATGGATACCGTTTGTTCGATCATCATTACAGCAAACTAAACTTGTTTGATGATTTTTCTTAACAATCAATACAACAATCAAAGCCAAATCTATTGATGAACCGTTGACAGATCATCAATCATTCAGATAATTGTTTTGTAATCCAATTTTGATATGGGTTTTGTAAGTTTTTCTGGGAATCTTGCAGATGTCTTAAGAAACGACAAATGAAATTGAATTGTTTTCGTTTTGGTACTGGAAAAAATCGTTAATATTCAAAATTTTTATACAATTAGCATTACGACAGCTCATTAATAGATCAGATAATTGATTTGTAAACCAATTTTTCTGTGGGTTTTGTAAATGTTCGTCGAAATCCTGCAGATGTCTTAAGAAACAACCGATGAAATTGAATCGATTTCGTTTTGCGACCGGAAAAAATCGTTAATAATCGAAATTTTTATACAATTGGCATTGCGACAGTTCATCAATCGTTCAGACAATTGATTTGTAAACCAATTTTTCTATGGGTCTATGGATTTTGTACGTTTTTAATCCCATTTTAATATCCGTACAATTCCCCGTATCTTAATCACTTAAAATCGATATACATTTAAAATATTCCAACAGAAAATATCGGAAGACGAATACGTTTAGGCCTGGCATGCCTAAGGCAAACCTGTGTTTAGAAACAAGTTTTAGTTTAAATCATTAATAAAAATTGTATGTGTGTGTTTGTGTATCGGGATAGTATCAATCAAGTATTATTGATCCCTTTGGCATTGAATCAGAAAAAAAAACCCATACCAATTGCCCGATTGTCTACATGTTATATTTAACGGTCTATAGCTTGTGAACACGACCAGAAGATCAAATATAGTTTCTTATGAGATGCACATAGGAAAACATCAACAAAAAAAAACCAGAAAAGTTCATCAAGTTCAGCAGACTAATAAACAAATCACGGGTGGTGGGAGGAATCGTATTAGAACAATCCAACAATACCAACAACATTAATATGACCGTCCGAATCCATCATGTAACTTATATGATTCATTCATTAGTCGATTTTCAAAAGATAAATTGGGGCAGTACTGTGGTTTTCTGCGTCGCCGTCGATAGCCGGACCGGACTGGTATGGAGTTAACAGTGAATTATTATGAATGTACTTACCTCAATATGGGAACAACTTTATTATTTAACACCGTTTGAGTAACACGCCTAGTAGTAATTAGTTATTGACTGATAGTCAGCTAAAAGTCTTTAAATTTTTGCCTAGAATTTTTTTTTTTTTTTAGTTGAAAAGATAGAAGAAGAAGACGTACGGGCGTTGTATTAATCCTCATCCTTTGTTTTGGGGGTAAAATTTGGCCCACAACATGATTTTTTAATTTTTAAGATTTAAATAATTTAGCAACTATGCATGCCGACTTTAAATTATCTATTTTAATCTATTTTCTATTAACAAATTTAAACACACTATTAATATGTTATTTAAGTTAATTTATCCAATTTTCTGATTCTAGTTCAATTTCAATCCCAACATGCTCTAATGTTTTGTGCAGCAAACAGAGGATAAAGGTTAAAGATGGATATGGGTGATATCAACAATACCGAACTTGCGTAACAATTTGCGGTTAGAATACTCAGATGGGTTTTTACAAATTGGGTTGGATGCCCGAAGACCCAGAATCACAGCCCCCCCCCCACCCCCGCCTCGAGATCAGCCGCTACACCCTAAAACATATTCCGGATATTAGCATTTTATAAGCATGCCTCAAGGGATCAAAAATTTTATAGATTTTTGTTCGTTATTTGGGGGGAAAAGACACAAAACTTTTAAATGTTTGTTTTACCAGAAACATTAGACGGTCCAAGAGAAAAGGACAAATTTAACCTGTGATGAGGCAAAAAATCATTGATTGCTCTACCTCTCCCAATGGCAATCATAACTTTTTTTTTTTTAATATCTTCCACAGTTTCTTAACCGCCCGGCGATTTAAATGCAAAAATGAAAGTTAATGATTTTTGTTAGCAATGCGAATTAAATGAATAACGCGCGTAGAGCTTTCGTAGAGCCGAGCAAACCTACCATGAGTTGTCGCTGTTCCTGAATATAACCAGGGGACGGACACAAAAAAAAAAAAAAACCATTTCTATTCTTATTCTACAGTTCTTAAAACTATAATAGAATTATTCCTTTAAATTTTTTTCCGTGATATTTTTCACATTTTGATTTATATGGAGGGAAAAATAACTTTTTTTTGAGTACATTTCAAACGATCTTCATACCGGTGCAGTCTCACGCACTTTAAATCGTTTTAAATGTTAAAATTTTTTAAACGATAAAGATTCTGAAAATCGGAAAGAAACAAACGACCATATATCAATTACATTAAAATGCATAATATTAATTAATAGAAAATTAGTATTAATTATCGTTATTTTAATTAATTATCGTCGTCGTTGTTTTAATCGACGAATTTAATTAACTTAATGTAAATGTTTTTTCGTTTTTTTTTTTTTTTGTTTTTAATCTATATTACAAAAGATAATTTTTGTGTTTTACATCGAATTTTGTTTTAATTATTATAGTTTTTTTTTTTTTTTTTTGATTTGTAAAAATTAAAAATTACATTGACGTGACCTGAAAAGTTTTTATGTATAGTAAAGTGACATGATATTTTATAGTTATCGTTTTGGAATAAATTATCATTAAATTTCCTGTTTTTTTTTAATGTCTCATCCGATATTGGAATTTTGTATCGTGAATCAAAAAGTGCCGTTTGCTGTTTTGCTGTTAAAAGTTTCTTTTTGGGGGAATTGTTTCTGATACCATCCCATTTCATACCGGAGCGCCTTCGGTACAAATCCAAGGGGGCATATTAGATAGATATCTCGTTCAATTTCAAACCAATTTGGACTTGGCAATTTTGGATTTAATGGTTTTCATTAAAAAAAAAAAAACAAATGGAAAAACTTTTTTTTCTGATTCCATCCAATCCAGGAACCCCTCTACGGTACAAATCTAAGGGGATTATTTGAGAGATATCCAGCGGTTTCTTTCAGCTAATCAATTGGTTTGAAAATTTCGGATGCGATAGGTTTCATGTCATGAACAAGGTAACACTTTTACTTCTGTGTAATTTTTCTGATCCTATCCAAAATCCCATTCCATCCCGCGGCTCCTACGGTCCAAATCTAAGGGGTTATTTGAGAGAAATCTTCTTGTGTTGTTATGTTTATTCAATTCACTTGTTCAAATTTTTGGATTTGTAATCTAGAGGTTTGATGTTTGACGTTTGATTTCGGCAAATTCTTTCTGATCCCATTCCATCATCCGTGCAGAACTCCTGTTCTGTTACAAATCCAAATGGATTAGTTTTGGAGAGATATCTCGTTCTAGTTCACATTCAATTGGGTAGAAATCTTTGATTTACAGGTTGTATGAACCATGGACAAAACTTTGCCAATTGCGGGTAATAATTTTTTCTGGTCCTGGAGCATTCGGGAGTTTCTCAACTCCCATACTCCTGGCAGATAGGATGGGACAAATCTCGTGGTATTTCTGGGAATGATTTTGAATATATTTTGGTGATGTGTGTGTCACCAAATCATTTTTTATATTAAAATTTTTTTTTAGCGGATAAATTCAATTGCTCTTCTTTGCCCCGCCGACCACAAGTACCTGCTTCCTGTTTCAAGTTTTTGTACCTGGGCGGGGATTTTTTTTTTTTAATTTGGCGTAGTCTCTTAATTGCAAACTCGTGCTACTCCCCAGGACTCCCTCTCTTGGGAGAAACAAAGTTTGTAGGAGCCGATTCTTTAAAATGAAAAAAAAAGTGCTGGTAAAAATTTTTAACGTGACGGATTTTCTATTGCCCCCCTTCGTACTTCGTAGACTAGGCTACCGGAACCAGAACAAAAATTCGATTCGGTTAAGATCCTTTACAAACTTAACAAATACTCAAAATCATTTATAATTTTGTTACAAAACTGTAGTTTTACCTACCAAATTTTTTCTTTTACTAATAAACCATCAAATTTTGTCATTTTTCCATAACCCAGCTGGAATTGTAAAATATATGCGCGCTCAAACGGGACCATCATCACGCGAGCTAATGTCAACGGAAGAATTTAATCGTTTTACAAATGTCCAGGAAAATTCAATATTAGGTTTCTTTGCGGCCGACGACAGCCCACTGAAACGAGAATATTTAAAATATGCTGATAAATTTAGGGAAAAAATACGTTTTGCCCATAGCGGAGCGGATGAAGTACTAACGGCCATCGGTGATACGGACGGTGTTTATTTATATCGTGCACCACAATATCATAATAAATTTGAAGATCATAAAGTGAAAATTGAAGGGAAAACGGAAAGTGATTTAACGGCATTTGTTAAAAAACATTTTCATGGTTTGGTCGGTCATCGAACCCGTGAAAATATTCAAGATTTTAAGAATCCATTCATTGTCGCCTATTACAATGTTGATTATTTGAAAAATGCTAAAGGTACAAATTATTGGCGTAATCGTATTTTGAAGGTAGCCAAAGATTATACCGGTGATTATCTGTTTGGCATCAGTTCAAAGGATGATTTTCAACATGAATTAAATGAATACGGATTGGATTATACAGGGGATAAACCAGTTGTATTGGCACGTGATCAAAATAATGCTAAATTTATAATGACCGATGATTTTTCGTAAGTATTTATTTTATATTTTTTGTTATGTTTATTAATTTGTTTTAATATCTGAAAAGAAATTCTTTTGGAGTTTTCTCCAATAGAAAAGATTCTACAGAAATTATTTTGGAATTTTCTCCATTAGAAAAACTCCTACAGAAATTCTTTTGGAGTTTTCTGCAGTAGAAAAGCTCCGAAAGAAGTTCTTTCAGAGTTTTCTCTGTTAGAAAAACTTCTACAGAAATTCTTTCAGTGTTTTCTTCGAAAGAAAAACTCCTACAGAAATTCTTTTGGAGTTTTCTCCATTAGAAAAACTTCTACAGAAATTCTTTTGCAGTTTTCTCCATTAGAAAAACTCCTACAGATATTCTTTTGGAGTTTTCTCCATTAGAAATACTCTTACAGAAATTCTTTTGCAGTTTTCTCCTTTAGAAAACTCCTACAGAAATTCTTTCGAAGTTTTCTTCAATAGAAAAACTCCTACAGAAGTTCTTTTGGAGTTTTCTGCATTATAAAAACTCCTACAGAAATTTTTTAGGAGTTTTCTCCATTAGAAAAACTTTACAGAAATTCTTTTGGAGTTTTCTCCATTAGAAAAACTCTTACAGAAATTCTTTTGCAGTTTTCTCCTTTAGAAAACTTCTACAGAAATTCTTTCGAAGTTTTCTTCAATAGAAAAACTCCTACAGAAAGAAGTTCTTTTGGAGTTTTCTGCATTATAAAAACTCCTACAGAAATTCCTTTGGAGTTTTCTCCATTAGAAAAACTCCTACAGATATTCTTTTGGAGTTTTCTCCATTAGAAATACTCTTACAGAAATTCTTTTGCAGTTTTCTCCTTTAGAAAACTCCTACAGAAATTCTTTCGAAGTTTTCTTCAATAGAAAAACTCCTACAGAAATTCTTTTGCAGTTTTCTCCATTAGAAAAACTCTTACAGAAATTCTTTTGCAGTTTTCTCCTTTAGAAAACTCCTACAGAAATTCTTTCGAAGTTTTCTTCAATAGAAAAACTCCTACAGAAAGAAGTTCTTTTGGAGTTTTCTGCATTATAAAAACTCCTACAGAAATTCCTTTGGAGTTTTCTCCATTAGAAAAACTCCTACAGATATTCTTTTGGAGTTTTCTCCATTAGAAATACTCTTACAGAAATTCTTTTGCAGTTTTCTCCTTTAGAAAACTCCTACAGAAATTCTTTCGAAGTTTTCTTCAATAGAAAAACTCCTACAGAAGTTCTTTTGGAGTTTTCTGCATTATAAAAACTCCTACAGAAATTTTTTAGGAGTTTTCTCCATTAGAAAAACTTTACAGAAATTCTTTTGGAGTTTTCTCTGTTAGAAAAACTTCTACAGAAATTCTTTCAGTGTTTTCTTCGATAGAAAAACTCCTGCAGAAATTCTTTTGGAGTTTTCTCCGTTAGAAAAACTTCTACAGAAATTCTTTTGGAGTTTTCTCTGTTAGAAAAACTTCTACAGAAATTCTTTTGGAGTTTTCTGCAGTAGAAAAGCTCCGAAAGAAGTTCTTTCAGAGTTTTCTCTGTTAGAAAAACTTCTACAGAAATTCTTTCAGTGTTTTCTTCGATAGAAAAACTCCTACAGAAATTCTTTTGGAGTTTTCTCCAGTAGAAAAACTTCTACAGAAATTTTTTTGGAGTTTTCTCCAGTAGAAAAACTCCTACAGAAATTCTTTTGGAGTTTTCTCCTGCAGAAAAACTCCTACAGAAATTCTTTCGAAGTTTTCTTCAATAGAAAAACTCCTACAGAAATTCTTTTGGAGTTTTCTCCAGTAGAAAAACTTCTACAGAAATTCTTTTGGAGTTTTCTCCAGTAGAAAAACTCCTACAGAAATTCTTTTGGAGTTTTCTCCATTAGAAAAACTTCTACAGAAATTCTTTTGCAGTTTTCTCCATTAGAAAAACTCTTACAGAAATTCTTTTGCAGTTTTCTCCTTTAGAAAACTCCTACAGAAATTCTTTCGAAGTTTTCTTCAATAGAATAACTCCTACAGAAAGAAGTTCTTTTGGAGTTTTCTGCATTATAAAAACTCCTACAGAAATTCTTTTGGAGTTTTCTCCATTAGAAAAACTCTTACAGAAATTCTTTTGCAGTTTTCTCCTTTAGAAAACTCCTACAGAAATTCTTTCGAAGTTTTCTTCAATAGAAAAACTCCTACAGAAATTTTTTAGGAGTTTTCTCCATTAGAAAAACTTTACAGAAATTCTTTTGGAGTTTTCTCTGTTAGAAAAACTTCTACAGAAATTCTTTCAGTGTTTTCTTCGATAGAAAAACTCCTACAGAAATTCTTTTGGAGTTTTCTCCAGTAGAAAAACTTCTACAGAAATTCTTTTGGAGTTTTCTCCAGTAGAAAAACTCCTACAGAAATTCTTTTGGAGTTTTCTCCTGCAGAAAAACTCCTACAGAAATTCTTTCGAAGTTTTCTTCAATAGAAAAACTCCTACAGAAATTCTTTTGGAGTTTTCTCCAGTAGAAAAACTCCTACAGAAATTCTTTCGAAGTTTTCTTCAATAGAAAAACTCCTACAGAAAGAAGTTCTTTTGGAGTTTTCTGCATTATAAAAACTCATACAGAAATTCCTTTGGAGTTTTCTCCATTAGAAAAACTCCTACAGAAATTCTTTTGGAGTTTTCTCCATTAGAAAAACTCTTACAGAAATTCTTTTGCAGTTTTCTCCTTTAGAAAACTCCTACAGAAATTCTTTCGAAGTTTTCTTCAATAGAAAAACTCCTACAGAAGTTCTTTTCGAGTTTTCTGCATTATAAAAACTCCTACAGAAATTTTTTAGGAGTTTTCTCCATTAGAAAAACTTTACAGAAATTCTTTTGGAGTTTTCTCTGTTAGAAAAACTTGTACAGAAATTCTTTCAGTGTTTTCTTCGATAGAAAAACTCCTGCAGAAATTCTTTTGGAGTTTTCTCCGTTAGAAAAACTTCTACAGAAATTCTTTTGGAGTTTTCTCTGTTAGAAAAACTTCTACAGAAATTCTTTTGGAGTTTTCTGCAGTAGAAAAGCTCCGAAAGAAGTTCTTTCAGAGTTTTCTCTGTTAGAAAAACTTCTACAGAAATTCTTTCAGTGTTTTCTTCGATAGAAAAACTCCTACAGAAATTCTTTTGGAGTTTTCTCCAGTAGAAAAACTTCTACAGAAATTCTTTCAGAGTTTTCTCCAGTAGAAAAACTCCTACAGAAATTCTTTTGGAGTTTTCTCCAGTAGAAAAACTCCTACAGAAATTCTTTTGGAGTTTTCTGCAATTGAAAAACTCCTACAGAAATTCTTTTGGAGTTTTCTCCTGCAGAAAAACTCCTACAGAAATTCTTTTGGAGTTTTCTCCATTAAAAAAACTTCTAAAAACTTCTCCTGCAGAAAAACTTCTACAGAAAATCTTTTGGAGTTTTCTCCTGCAGAAAAACTTCTACAGAAATTCTTTTGGAGTTTTCTCCATTAGAAAAACTTCTACAGAAATTATTTTGGAGTTTTCTCCCGGTAGAAAAACTCCTATAGAAATTCTTTTGGAGTTTTCTCCGTTCTCTCTATCTCGTTGTCTTTCATTCCAAAAATTAAATCTCATACCAATTAAAATTAATTTTTTTTATTAGCGTTGAAAATCTACAAAAATTCATCAAAGATTTGGAATCGGGTAAATTGGAACCGTATATGAAATCGGAACCGATACCGGATACAAATGATGGTCCGGTAAAGGTTGCCGTTGGTAAAAACTATGAAGATTTAGTCATGAAATCGGATCGTGATGTCCTCATTGAATTCTATGCACCGTGGTGCGGTCATTGCAAAAAATTAACACCGATTTTCGAGGAATTGGGTGAAAAATTACAAAATGAAAATGTTGATATCATTAAAATGGATGCAACGGCAAATGATGCACCGGCCAATTTAGAAGTACGTGGTTTTCCCACCCTTTATTGGTTGCCCAAAGATGCCAAAGATAAACCACAAAAATATGATGGTGGTCGTGAATTAACCGATTTCATTAAATTCATTTCAAAACAAGCAACCGATGAATTAAAAGGTTGGGATCGTTCCGGTAAAGAAAAGAAAGTTGAATTATAAACAAATGGATGGATGGATGGATGGATGGATGGATGATTGAGTGAATTTTTAATTTTTAGAGAGAGAAAAATAATTAAGAAATCTTAAGAGAGTGAGTGGAGTAAAAATTGATTTATTTTGGAAATTTTCTTGGTTGTTTTCTTTTTAATATTTTGAAAAAATAAAATGTAATTTGTGATTTTTTTTTACACAAAAGATCTAATTAAATTAATTATATTAAATTATTGGAATCACAAAAAAACATTAGTTTTTTTTTTGTTGTTTTTTTGGTATGTGAATGTCTGAATATTTTGTGAAACTTCATTCAATTTTTTTTTTGCATTTAAATTAATATTAAAAATAAAATAATTGTATTAAAATTAATTAATTAATTAATTAATTAAAAACATTAAGAAAACATTCTTTTTTTATATATAATTTATCGTAAATGTTTTCAAATTTAGTAATAATTTTTTTTTTTTTAATAATTTTGTAACAATTCGTTTTTTTTTTTTTCGTTTTCTTTTCTTTTGCATTATTAAAAAATTTAAATTAAGGAAAGTAAAAAACAAAAATACAAAAAAAATGTCACAAAAAGTAAATTAAAATTAAAAATTAAATCGGAATTAAAGAATCGAATTGTTTTTTTAAAAAAAAAAATATGATTTTTTTTAATTTTTCCTATTGAAAAATTCCTTTTCTTTTTCTTTTGGAGTTCTCTCTTTGGTTTATGAAACAAAATGAAGGAGGTCTGATTATGAAAATTAGTCCACAAAATTTCGTAATTGTGATGTGGGTGATCGAAGGGGGAGGGGGGCTTGTTAATGTTAAAAAAATTCATCACCAATCAAATTTCTGATAAAATTTTAATTGAAATGGTTGTGTCACCAAACAACACCACCAAAATATATTCAAATTCATTTCAAAATTCATTCACACCATTGAATTTTGGTACCAGAAGTTCTTCCTGAAGAATTGTAGCTTCGCAGGACAGGATGAGAAAAATTTCCCCTTACATAAAAATGGTAAACATCATCAACATCTGGGAAATCTTTGTCGGGCCATCACTCAAAAACTAAGGGCTAAAACGTTCTGAAACCTATTTATTCGGATTTAGCATCCCTTAAAGCATAAGTATACAAGTTTTCAGCCCGATAGCACAAACTTAAAGGTTTCGGTGAAAAATCCATTTTTTCATAAGGGGTTAGTATAGCAAAACTTTGGGAAATCTTTGTCGGGCCATAACTCAAAAACCAAGGGCTAAAACGTTCTGACACCTATTTATTCGGATTCAGCATCCCTTAAAGCATAAGTATACAAGTTTTCAGCCCGATAGCTCAAACTTAAAGTTTTCGGTGAAAAATCCATTTTTTCATAAGGGGTTACCCTTTTAAAACTTTGGGAAATCTTTGTCGGGCCATAACTCAAAAACTAAGGGCTATAACGTTCTCAAACCCATTTATTCGGATTTAGCATCCCTTAATGCATAAGTATACAAGTTTTCAGCCCGATAGCTCAAACTTAAAGGTTTCGGTGAAAAATCCATTTTTTCATAAGGGGTTAGTATAGCAAAACTTTGGGAAATCTTTGTCGGGCCATAACTCAAAAACTAAGGGCTAAAACGTTCTGAAACCAATTTATTCGGATTCAGCATCCCTTAAAGCATAAGTATACAAGTTTTCAGCCCGATAGCTCAAACTTAAAGTTTTCGGTGAAAAATCCATTTTTTCATAAGGGGTTACCCTTTTAAAACTTTGGGAAATCTTTGTCGGGCCATAACTCAAAAACTAAGGGCTATAACGTTCTCAAACCCATTTATTCGGATTTAGCATCCCTTAATGCATAAGTATACAAGTTTTCAGCCCGATAGCTCAAACTTAAAGGTTTCGGTGAAAAATCCATTTTTTCATAAGGGGTTAGTATAGCAAAACTTTGGGAAATCTTTGTCGGGCCATAACTCAAAAACTAAGGGCTAAAACGTTCTGAAACCAATTTATTCGGATTCAGCATCCCTTAAAGCATAAGTATACAAGTTTTCAGCCCGATAGCTCAAACTTAAAGTTTTCGGTGAAAAGTCCATTTTTTCATAAGGGGTTAGTATAGCAAAACTTTGGGAAATCTTTGTCGGCCCATAACTCAAAAACTAAGGGCTAAAACGTTCTGAAACATATTTATTCGGATTCAGCATCCCTTAAAGCATAAGTATACAAGTTTTCAGCCCGATAGCTCAAACTTAAAGTTTTCGGTGAAAAATCCATTTTTTCATAAGGGGTTAGTATAGCAAAACTTTGGGAAATCTTTGTCGGCCCATAACTCAAAAACTAAGGGCTAAAACGTTCTGAAACTTATTTATTCGGATTCAGCATCCCTTAAAGCATAAGTATACAAGTTTTCAGCCCGATAGCACAAACTTAAAGGTTTCGGTGAAAAATCCATTTTTTCATAAGGGGTTAGTATAGCAAAACTTTGGGAAATCTTTGTCGGCCCATAACTCAAAAACTAAGGGCTAAAACGTTCTGAAACTTATTTATTCGGATTCAGCATCCCTTAAAGCATAAGTATACAAGTTTTCAGCCCGATAGCACAAACTTAAAGGTTTCGGTGAAAAATCCATTTTTTCATAAGGGGTTAGTATAGCAAAACTTTGGGAAATCTTTGTCGGGCCATAACTCAAAAACTAAGGGCTAAAACGTTCTGAAACCTATTTATACGGATTCAGCATCCCTTAAAGCATAAGTATACAAGTTTTCAGCCCGATAGCTCAAACTTAAAGTATTCGGTGAAAAATCCATTTTTTCATAAGGGGTTAGTATAGCAAAACTTTGGGAAATCTTTGTCGGGCCATCACTCAAAAACTAAGGGCTAAAACGTTCTGAAACCTATTTATTCGGATTCAGCATCCCTTAAAGCATAAGTATACAAGTTTTCAGCCCGATAGCTCAAACTTAAAGTATTCGGTGAAAAATCCATTTTTTCATAAGGGGTTAGTATAGCAAAACTTTGGGAAATCTTTGTCGGGCCATCACTCAAAAACTAAGGGCTAAAACGTTCTGAAACCTATTTATTCGGATTTCGCATCCCTTAAAGCATAAGTATACAAGTTTTCAGCCCGATAGCTCAAACTTAAAGTATTCGGTGAAAAATCCATTTTTTCATAAGGGGTTAGTATAGCAAAACTTTGGGAAATCTTTGTCGGGCCATCACTCAAAAACTAAGGGCTAAAACGTTCTGAAACCTATTTATTCGGATTCAGCATCCCTTAAAGCATAAGTATACAAGTTTTCAGCCCGATAGCTCAAACTTAAAGTATTCGGTGAAAAATCCATTTTTTCATAAGGGGTTAGTATAGCAAAACTTTGGGAAATCTTTGTCGGGCCATAACTCAAAAACTAAGGGCTAAAACGTTCTGAAACCTATTTATTCGGATTCAGCATCCCTTAAAGCATAAGTATACAAGTTTTCAGCCCGATAGCTCAAACTTAAAGGTTTCGGTGAAAAATCCATTTTTTCATAAGGGGTTAGTATAGCAAAACTTTGGGAAATCTTTGTCGGGCCATAACTCAAAAACTAAGGGATAAAACGTTCTCAAACCCATTTATTCGGATTTAGCATCCCTTAAAGCATAAGTATACAAGTTTTCAGCCCGATAGCTCAAACTTAAAGGTTTCGGTGAAAAATCCATTTTTTCATAAGGGGTTAGTATAGCAAAACTTTGGGAAATCTTTGTCGGGCCATAACTCAAAAACTAAGGGCTAAAACGTTCTGAAACCTAATTATTCGGATTTAGCATCCCTTAAAGCATAAGTATACAAGTTTTCAGGCCGATAGCTCAAACTTAAAGGTTTCGGTGAAAAATCCATTTTTTCATAAGGGGTTAGTATAGCAAAACTTTGGGAAATCTTTGTCGGGCCATAACTCAAAAACTAAGGGCTAAAACGTTCTGAAACCTATTTATTCGGATTCAGCATCCCTTAAAGCATAAGTATACAAGTTTTCAGCCCGATAGCTCAAACTTAAAGGTTTCGGTGAAAAATCCATTTTTTCATAAGGGGTTAGTATAGCAAAACTTTGGGAAATCTTTGTCGGGCCATAACTCAAAAACTAAGGGCTAAAACGTTCTGAAACCTAATTATTCGGATTTAGCATCCCTTAAAGCATAAGTATACAAGTTTTCAGGCCGATAGCTCAAACTTAAAGGTTTCGGTGAAAAATCCATTTTTTCATAAGGGGTTAGTATAGCAAAACTTTGGGAAATCTTTGTCGGGCCATAACTCAAAAACTAAGGGCTAAAACGTTCTGAAACCTATTTATTCGGATTCAGCATCCCTTAAAGCATAAGTATACAAGTTTTCAGCCCGATAGCTCAAACTTAAAGGTTTCGGTGAAAAATCCATTTTTTCATAAGGGGTTAGTATAGCAAAACTTTGGGAAATCTTTGTCGGGCCATAACTCAAAAACTAAGGGATAAAACGTTCTCAAACCCATTTATTCGGATTCAGCATCCCTTAAAGCATAAGTATACAAGTTTTCAGCCCGATAGCTCAAACTTAAAGGTTTCGGTGAAAAATCCATTTTTTCATAAGGGGTTAGTATAGCAAAACTTTGGGAAATCTTTGTCGGGCCATAACTCAAAAACTAAGGGCTAAAACGTTCTGAAACCTAATTATTCGGATTTAGCATCCCTTAAAGCATAAGTATACAAGTTTTCAGGCCGATAGCTCAAACTTAAAGGTTTCGGTGAAAAATCCATTTTTTCATAAGGGGTTAGTATAGCAAAACTTTGGGAAATCTTTGTCGGGCCATAACTCAAAAACTAAGGGCTAAAACGTTCTGAAACCTATTTATTCGGATTCAGCATCCCTTAAAGCATAAGTATACAAGTTTTCAGCCCGATAGCTCAAACTTAAAGGTTTCGGTGAAAAATCCATTTTTTCATAAGGGGTTAGTATAGCAAAACTTTGGGAAATCTTTGTCGGGCCATAACTCAAAAACTAAGGGATAAAACGTTCTCAAACCCATTTATTCGGATTTAGCATCCCTTAAAGCATAAGTATACAAGTTTTCAGCCCGATAGCTCAAACTTAAAGTTTTCGGTGAAAAATCCATTTTTTCATAAGGGGTTAGTATAGCAAAACTTTGGGAAATCTTTGTCGGGCCATAACTCAAAAACTAAGGGCTAAAACGTTCTGAAACCTATGTATTCGGATTTCGCATCCCTTGAAGCATAAGTATACAAGTTTTCAGCCCGATAGCTCAAACTTAAAGGTTTCGGTGAAAAATCCATTTTTTCATAAGGGGTTAGTATAGCAAAACTTTGGGAAATCTTTGTCGGGCCATAACTCAAAAACTAAGGGCTAAAACGTTCTGAAACCTATTTATTCGGATTCAGCATCCCTTAAAGCATAAGTATACAAGTTTTCAGCCCGATAGCTCAAACTTAAAGGTTTCGGTGAAAAATCCATTTTTTCATAAGGGGTTAGTATAGCAAAACTTTGGGAAATCTTTGTCGGGCCATAACTCAAAAACTAAGGGCTAAAACGTTCTGAAACCTATTTATTCGGATTTCGCATCCCTTAAAGCATAAGTATACAAGTTTTCAGCCCGATAGCTCAAACTTAAAGTTTTCGGTGAAAAATCCATTTTTTCATAAGGGGGTACCCTTTTAAAAATTTGAGAAATCTTTGTCGGGCCATAACTCAAAAACTAAGGGCTAAAACGTTCTGAAACCTATTTATTCGGATTCAGCATCCCTTAAAGCATAAGTATACAAGTTTTCAGCCCGATAGCTCAAACTTAAAGGTTTCGGTGAAAAATCCATTTTTTCATAAGGGGTTAGTATAGCAAAACTTTGGGAAATCTTTGTCGGGCCATAACTCAAAAACTAAGGGCTAAAACGTTCTGAAACCTATTTATTCGGATTCAGCATCCCTTAAAGCATAAGTATACAAGTTTTCAGCCCGATAGCTCAAACTTAAAGTATTCGGTGAAAAATCCATTTTTTCATAAGGGGTTAGTATAGCAAAACTTTGGGAAATCTTTGTCGGGCCATAACTCAAAAACTAAGGGCTAAAACGTTCTGAAACCTATGTATTCGGATTTCGCATCCCTTGAAGCATAAGTATACAAGTTTTCAGCCCGATAGCTCAAACTTAAAGGTTTCGGTGAAAAATCCATTTTTTCATAAGGGGTTAGTATAGCAAAACTTTGGGAAATCTTTGTCGGGCCATAACTCAAAAACTAAGGGCTAAAACGTTCTGAAACCTATGTATTCGGATTCAGCATCCCTTAAAGCATAAGTATACAAGTTTTCAGCCCGATAGCTCAAACTTAAAGGTTTCGGTGAAAAATCCATTTTTTCATAAGGGGTTAGTATAGCAAAACTTTGGGAAATATTTGTCGGGCCATCACTCAAAAACTAAGGGCTAAAACGTTCTGAAACCTATTTATTCGGATTTCGCATCCCTTAAAGCATAAGTATACAAGTTTTCAGCCCGATAGCTCAAACTTAAAGTTTTCGGTGAAAAATCCATTTTTTCATAAGGGGTTAGTATAGCAAAACTTTGGGAAATATTTGTCGGGCCATCACTCAAAAACTAAGGGCTAAAACGTTCTGAAACCTATTTATTCGGATTTCGCATCCCTTAAAGCATAAGTATACAAGTTTTCAGCCCGATAGCTCAAACTTAAAGGTTTCGGTGAAAAATCCATTTTTTCATAAGGGGTTAGTATAGCAAAAATTTGGGAAATATTTGTCGGGCCATAACTCAAAAACTAAGGGCTAAAAAGTTCTGAAACCTATTTATTCGGATTCAGCATCCCTTAAAGCATAAGTATACAAGTTTTCAGCCCGATAGCTCAAACTTAAAGTTTTCGGTGAAAAATCCATTTTTTCATAAGGGGTTAGTATAGCAAAACTTTGGGAAATCTTTGTCGGGCCATAACTCAAAAACTAAGGGCTAAAACGTTCTTAAACCTATTTATTCGGATTCAGCATCCCTTAAAGCATAAGTATACAAGTTTTCAGCCCGATAGCTCAAACTTAAAGTTTTCGGTGAAAAATCCATTTTTTCATAAGGGGTTAGTATAGCAAAACTTTGGGAAATCTTTGTCGGGCCATAACTCAAAAACTAAGGGCTAAAACGTTCTTAAACCTATTTATTCGGATTCAGCATCCCTTAAAGCATAAGTATACAAGTTTTCAGCCCGATAGCTCAAACTTAAAGGTTTCGGTGAAAAATCCATTTTTTCATAAGGGGTTAGTATAGCAAAACTTTGGGAAATATTTGTCGGGCCATTACTCAAAAACTAAGGGCTAAAACGTTCTTAAACCTATTTATTCGGATTCAGCATCCCTTAAAGCATAAGTATACAAGTTTTCAGCCCGATAGCTCAAACTTAAAGGTTTCGGTGAAAAATCCATTTTTTCATAAGGGGATACCCTTTTAAAAATTTGAGAAATCTTTGTCGGGCCATAACTCAAAAACTAAGGGCTAAAACGTTCTGAAACCTATTTATACGGATTCAGCATCCCTTAAAGCATAAGTATACAAGTTTTCAGCCCGATAGCTCAAACTTAAAGGTTTCGGTGAAAAATCCATTTTTTCATAAGGGGTTAGTATAGCAAAACTTTGGGAAATCTTTGTCTGGCCATTACTCAAAAACTAAGGGCTAAAACGTTCTTAAACCTATTTATTCGGATTCAGCATCCCTTAAAGCATAAGTATACAAGTTTTCAGCCCGATAGCTCAAACTTAAAGGTTTCGGTGAAAAATCCATTTTTTCATAAGGGGGTACCCTTTTAAAAATTTGAGAAATCTTTGTCGGGCCATAACTCAAAAACTAAGGGCTAAAACGTTCTGAAACCTATTTATTCGGATTCAGCATCCCTTAAAGCATAAGTATACAAGTTTTCAGCCCGATAGCTCAAACTTAAAGGTTTCGGTGAAAAATTCATTTTTTCATAAGGGGTTAGTATAGCAAAACTTTGGGAAATCTTTGTCGGGCCATAACTCAAAAACTAAGGGCTAAAACGTTCTTAAACCTATTTATTCGGATTCAGCATCCCTTAAAGCATAAGTATACAAGTTTTCAGCCCGATAGCTCAAACTTAAAGTATTCGGTGAAAAATCCATTTTTTCATAAGGGGTTAGTATAGCAAAACTTTGGGAAATATTTGTCGGGCCATCACTCAAAAACTAAGGGCTAAAACGTTCTGAAACCTATTTATTCGGATTTCGCATCCCTTAAAGCATAAGTATACAAGTTTTCAGCCCGATAGCTCAAACTTAAAGGTTTCGGTGAAAAATCCATTTTTTCATAAGGGGGTACCCTTTTAAAAATTTGAGAAATCTTTGTCGGGCCATAACTCAAAAACTAAGGGCTAAAACGTTCTGAAACCTATTTATTCGGATTCAGCATCCCTTAAAGCATAAGTATACAAGTTTTCAGCCCGATAGCTCAAACTTAAAGTATTCGGTGAAAAATCCATTTTTTCATAAGGGGTTAGTATAGCAAAACTTTGGGAAATCTTTGTCGGGCCATAACTCAAAAACTAAGGGCTAAAACGTTCTGAAACCTATGTATTCGGATTTCGCATCCCTTGAAGCATAAGTATACAAGTTTTCAGCCCGATAGCTCAAACTTAAAGTATTCGGTGAAAAATCCATTTTTTCATAAGGGGTTAGTATAGCAAAACTTTGGGAAATCTTTGTCGGGCCATAACTCAAAAACTAAGGGCTAAAACGTTCTGAAACCTATTTATTCGGATTCAGCATCCCTTAAAGCATAAGTATACAAGTTTTCAGCCCGATAGCTCAAACTTAAAGTATTCGGTGAAAAATCCATTTTTTCATAAGGGGTTAGTATAGCAAAACTTTGGGAAATCTTTGTCGGGCCATAACTCAAAAACTAAGGGCTAAAACGTTCTGAAACCTATGTATTCGGATTTCGCATCCCTTGAAGCATAAGTATACAAGTTTTCAGCCCGATAGCTCAAACTTAAAGGTTTCGGTGAAAAATCCATTTTTTCATAAGGGGTTAGTATAGCAAAACTTTGGGAAATCTTTGTCGGGCCATAACTCAAAAACTAAGGGCTAAAACGTTCTGAAACCTATGTATTCGGATTCAGCATCCCTTAAAGCATAAGTATACAAGTTTTCAGCCCGATAGCTCAAACTTAAAGGTTTCGGTGAAAAATCCATTTTTTCATAAGGGGTTAGTATAGCAAAACTTTGGGAAATCTTTGTCGGGCCATAACTCAAAAACTAAGGGCTAAAACGTTCTGAAACCTATGTATTCGGATTCAGCATCCCTTAAAGCATAAGTATACAAGTTTTCAGCCCGATAGCTCAAACTTAAAGTTTTCGGTGAAAAATCCATTTTTTCATAAGGGGGTACCCTTTTAAAAATTTGAGAAATCTTTGTCGGGCCATAACTCAAAAACTAAGGGCTAAAACGTTCTGAAACCTATTTATTCGGATTCAGCATCCCTTAAAGCATAAGTATACAAGTTTTCAGCCCGATAGCTCAAACTTAAAGGTTTCGGTGAAAAATCCATTTTTTCATAAGGGGTTAGTATAGCAAAACTTTGGGAAATCTTTGTCGGGCCATAACTCAAAAACTAAGGGCTAAAACGTTCTGAAACCTATTTATACGGATTCAGCATCCCTTAAAGCATAAGTATACAAGTTTTCAGCCCGATGGCTCAAACTTAAAGGTTTCGGTGAAAAATCCATTTTTTCATAAGGGGGTACCCTTTTAAAAATTTGAGAAATCTTTGTCGGGCCATAACTCAAAAACTAAGGGCTAAAACGTTCTGAAACCTATTTATTCGGATTCAGCATCCCTTAAAGCATAAGTATACAAGTTTTCAGCCCGATAGCTCAAACTTAAAGGTTTCGGTGAAAAATCCATTTTTTCATAAGGGGTTAGTATAGCAAAACTTTGGGAAATATTTGTCGGGCCATCACTCAAAAACTAAGGGCTAAAACGTTCTGAAACCTATTTATTCGGATTTCGCATCCCTTAAAGCATAAGTATACAAGTTTTCAGCCCGATAGCTCAAACTTAAAGGTTTCGGTGAAAAATCCATTTTTTCATAAGGGGGTACCCTTTTAAAAATTTGAGAAATCTTTGTCGGGCCATAACTCAAAAACTAAGGGCTAAAACGTTCTGAAACCTATTTATTCGGATTCAGCATCCCTTAAAGCATAAGTATACAAGTTTTCAGCCCGATAGCTCAAACTTAAAGGTTTCGGTGAAAAATCCATTTTTTCATAAGGGGTTAGTATAGCAAAACTTTGGGAAATATTTGTCGGGCCATCACTCAAAAACTAAGGGCTAAAACGTTCTGAAACCTATTTATTCGGATTTCGCATCCCTTAAAGCATAAGTATACAAGTTTTCAGCCCGATAGCTCAAACTTAAAGGTTTCGGTGAAAAATCCATTTTTTCATAAGGGGTTAGTATAGCAAAACTTTGGGAAATCTTTGTCGGGCCATAACTCAAAAACTAAGGGCTAAATCGTTCTGAAACCTATTTATTCGGATTCAGCATCCCTTAAAGCATAAGTATACAAGTTTTCAGCCCGATAGCTCAAACTTAAAGTATTCGGTGAAAAATCCATTTTTTCATAAGGGGTTAGTATAGCAAAACTTTGGGAAATCTTTGTCGGGCCATAACTCAAAAACTAAGGGCTAAAACGTTCTGAAACCTATTTATTCGGATTTCGCATCCCTTAAAGCATAAGTATACAAGTTTTCAGCCCGATAGCTCAAACTTAAAGGTTTCGGTGAAAAATCCATTTTTTCATAAGGGGTTAGTATAGCAAAACTTTGGGAAATCTTTGTCGGGCCATAACTCAAAAACTAAGGGCTAAAACGTTCTGAAACCTATTTATTCGGATTCAGCATCCCTTAAAGCATAAGTATACAAGTTTTCAGCCCGATAGCTCAAACTTAAAGTTTTCGGTGAAAAATCCATTTTTTCATAAGGGGTTAGTATAGCAAAACTTTGGGAAATCTTTGTCGGGCCATAACTCAAAAACTAAGGGATAAAACGTTCTCAAACCCATTTATTCGGATTTAGCATCCCTTAAAGCATAAGTATACAAGTTTTCAGCCCGATAGCTCAAACTTAAAGGTTTCGGTGAAAAATCCATTTTTTCATAAGGGGTTAGTATAGCAAAACTTTGGGAAATCTTTGTCGGGCCATAACTCAAAAACTAAGGGCTAAAACGTTCTGAAACCTATTTATTCGGATTTCGCATCCCTTAAAGCATAAGTATACAAGTTTTCAGCCCGATAGCTCAAACTTAAAGTATTCGGTGAAAAATCCATTTTTTCATAAGGGGTTAGTATAGCAAAACTTTGGGAAATATTTGTCGGGCCATCACTCAAAAACTAAGGGCTAAAACGTTCTGAAACCTATTTATTCGGATTTCGCATCCCTTAAAGCATAAGTATACAAGTTTTCAGCCCGATAGCTCAAACTTAAAGGTTTCGGTGAAAAATCCATTTTTTCATAAGGGGTTAGTATAGCAAAACTTTGGGAAATCTTTGTCGGGCCATAACTCAAAAACTAAGGGCTAAAACGTTCTGAAACCTATTTATTCGGATTCAGCATCCCTTAAAGCATAAGTATACAAGTTTTCAGCCCGATAGCTCAAACTTAAAGTTTTCGGTGAAAAATCCATTTTTTCATAAGGGGTTAGTATAGCAAAACTTTGGGAAATCTTTGTCGGGCCATAACTCAAAAACTAAGGGATAAAACGTTCTCAAACCCATTTATTCGGATTTAGCATCCCTTAAAGCATAAGTATACAAGTTTTCAGCCCGATAGCTCAAACTTAAAGTTTTCGGTGAAAAATCCATTTTTTCATAAGGGGTTAGTATAGCAAAAATTTGGGAAATATTTGTCGGGCCATAACTCAAAAACTAAGGGCTAAAACGTTCTGAAACCTATTTATTCGGATTCAGCATCCCTTAAAGCATAAGTATACAAGTTTTCAGTCCGATAGCTCAAACTTAAAGTTTTCGGCGAAAAATCCATTTTTTCATAAGGGGTTAGTATAGCAAAACTTTGGGAAATCTTTGTCGGGCCATAACTCAAAAACTAAGGGCTAAAACGTTCTCAAACCCATTTATTCGGATTTAGCATCCCTTAAAGCATAAGTATGCAAGTTTTCAGCCCGATAGCTCAAACTTAAAGTATTCCGTGAAAAATCCATTTTTTCATAAGGGGTTAGTATAGCAAAAGTTTGGGAAATCTTTGTCCCGCCATAACTCAAAAACTAAGGGCCGAAACGTTCTGAAACCTATTTATTCGGATTCAGCATCCCTTAAAGCATAAGTATACAAGTTTTCAGCCCGATAGCTCAAACTTAAAGTTTTCGGTGAAAAATTCATTTTTTCATAAGGGTGTACCCTTTCAAAACTTTGGGAAATCTTTGTCGGGCCACAACTCAAAAACTAAGGGCTAAAACGTTCTCAAACCCATTTATTCGGATTTAGCATCCCTTAAAGCATAAGTATGCAAGTTTTCAGCCCGATAGCTCAAACTTAAAGTATTCCGTGAAAAATCCATTTTTTCATAAGGGGTTAGTATAGCAAAACTTTGGGAAATCTTTGTCGGGCCATAACTCAAAAACTAAGGGCTAAAACGTTCTGAAACCTATTTATTCGGATTCAGCATCCCTTAAAGCATAAGTATACAAGTTTTCAGCCCGATAGCTCAAACTTAAAGTTTTCGGTGAAAAATCCATTTTTTCATAAGGGGTTAGTATAGCAAAACTTTGGGAAATCTTTGTCGGGCCATAACTCAAAAACTAAGGGATAAAACGTTCTCAAACCCATTTATTCGGATTTAGCATCCCTTAAAGCATAAGTATACAAGTTTTCAGCCCGATAGCTCAAACTTAAAGTTTTCGGTGAAAAATCCATTTTTTCATAAGGGGTTAGTATAGCAAAACTTTGGGAAATCTTTGTCGGGCTATAACTCAAAAACTAAGGGCTAAAACGTTCTTAAACCTATTTATTCGGATTCAGCATCCCTTAAAGCATAAGTATACAAGTTTTCAGCCCGATAGCTCAAACTTAAAGTTTTCGGTGAAAAATCCATTTTTTCATAAGGGGTTAGTATAGCAAAAATTTGGGAAATATTTGTCGGCCCATAACTCAAAAACTAAGGGCTAAAACGTTCTGAAACCTATTTATTCGGATTCAGCATCCCTTAAAGCATAAGTATACAAGTTTTCAGCCCGATAGCTCAAACTTAAAGTATTCCGTGAAAAATCCATTTTTTCATAAGGGGTTAGTATAGCAAAAGTTTGGGAAATCTTTGTCCCGCCATAACTCAAAAACTAAGGGCCGAAACGTTCTGAAACCTATTTATTCGGATTCAGCATCCCTTAAAGCATAAGTATACAAGTTTTCAGCCCGATAGCTCAAACTTAAAGTTTTCGGTGAAAAATTCATTTTTTCATAAGGGGGTACCCTTTTAAAACTTTGGGAAATATTTGTCGGGCCATAACTCAAAAACTAAGGGCTAAAACGTTCTGAAACCTATTTATTCGGATTTAGCATCCCTTAAAGCATAAGTATACAAGTTTTCAGCCCGATAGCTAGAACTTAAAGGTTTCGGTGAAAAATCCATTTTTTCATAAGGGGTTAGTATAGCAAAACTTTGGGAAATCTTTGTCGGGCCATAACTCAAAAACTAAGGGCTAAAACGTTCTGAAACCTATTTATTCGGATTCAGCATCCCCTAAAGCATAAGTATACATGTTTTCAGCCCGATAGCTGAAACTTAAAGGTTTCGGTGAAAAATCCATTTTTTCATAAGGGTGTACCCTTTCAAAACTTTGGGAAATCTTTGTCGGGCCATAACTCAAAAACTAAGGGCTAAAACGTTCTGAAACCTATTTATTCGGATTCAGCATCCCTTAAAGCATAAGTATACAAGTTTTCAGCCCGATAGCTCAAACTTAAAGGTTTCGGTGAAAAATCCATTTTTTCATAAGGGGTTAGTATAGCAAAACTTTGGGAAATCTTTGTCGGGCCATAACTCAAAAACTAAGTGCTAAAACGTTCTGAAACCCATTTATTCGGATTTAGCATCCCTTAAAGCATAAGTATGCAAGTTTTCAGTCCGCTAGCTCAAACTTAAAGTATTCGGTGAAAAATCCATTTTTTCATAAGGGGTTAGTATAGCAAAACTTTGGGAAATCTTTGTCGGGCCATAACTCAAAAACTAAGTGCTAAAACGTTCTGAAACCCATTTATTCGGATTTAGCATCCCTTAAAGCATAAGTATACAAGTTTTCAGCCCGATAGCTAGAACTTAAAGGTTTCGGTGAAAAATCCATTTTTTCATAAGGGGTTAGTATAGCAAAACTTTGGGAAATCTTTGTCGGGCCATAACTCAAAAACTAAGGGCTAAAACGTTCTGAAACCTATTTATTCGGATTCAGCATCCCCTAAAGCATAAGTATACATGTTTTCAGCCCGATAGCTGAAACTTAAAGGTTTCGGTGAAAAATCCATTTTTTCATAAGGGTGTACCCTTTCAAAACTTTGGGAAATCTTTGTCGGGCCATAACTCAAAAACTAAGGGCTAAAACGTTCTGAAACCTATTTATTCGGATTCAGCATCCCTTAAAGCATAAGTATACAAGTTTTCAGCCCGATAGCTCAAACTTAAAGGTTTCGGTGAAAAATCCATTTTTTCATAAGGGGTTAGTATAGCAAAACTTTGGGAAATCTTTGTCGGGCCATAACTCAAAAACTAAGGGCTAAAACGTTCTGAAACCTATTTATTCGGATTCAGCATCCCCTAAAGCATAAGTATACATGTTTTCAGCCCGATAGCTGAAACTTAAAGGTTTCGGTGAAAAATCCATTTTTTCATAAGGGTGTACCCTTTCAAAACTTTGGGAAATCTTTGTCGGGCCATAACTCAAAAACTAAGGGCTAAAACGTTCTGAAACCTATTTATTCGGATTCAGCATCCCTTAAAGCATAAGTATACAAGTTTTCAGCCCGATAGCTCAAACTTAAAGGTTTCGGTGAAAAATCCATTTTTTCATAAGGGGTTAGTATAGCAAAACTTTGGGAAATCTTTGTCTCGCTCGCACGGAAATTTTGTATTAATAAGTGCTGAACCACCCTGTAACTCGGTAGGGGTTGAAGTTAAACCCCCCCCCCCTTTCCATAACGATTTTTTTGCCGGAAATAGTCCCAAGAATACGTGGTGGGGTGGTACTGGGGCGCCCTGTATTTAGCACATTTCTAGAGTAGGTCCTCCTCTATTCCGTGACCAACTACTTTGATTCTGGACTTTCAGTGGCGGATTCTTGGGGGGCTCTGCGAGCCAGGCGAAGTCAAAGTCAAAGTTTGCATTTGGAAAATTTTAATTTCCCATCTCCAGATGGTGAAGGTAGATTTAAGTTAAGTTTTGTATATAATTCAATAAAACAAGAATCTAAAATACCCCCAAAATAACACTCATCATTTCATCATTTCAAATTTAATTTTGACACCAAAAACAATCCCAATCCAATTTGTTGGCAAACAATAATTATTTGGGCGATTTAAACAAAATAGTTTGTGAACTTCTCTATAGATTGTTCTAGAAGTTGGAAGTTGATATAGTTTAGAAATTGTATAGTGATCGGACAATGACTGACTGATGATGGCATGTTTTAATTTTTCCATACACAACATCCTGTACCTATAAGTATATTCGGTAGTTGAATTGAAATTAGACTTCGCTCTCCTACACCGCCGTTCCTGTACAAAAAACAAAAACAAATTATATTATATTAGGTTGTCGAAAAAGTATTGTTAATTTTTATAAATAGATGTCATTATAATTGAATATTTCAAGTAGTACTAATCTGATCAGGTAACACTAACCTTATGTTCGAAAGATGACATTAAATGTTTAGTCATTTAAAAGTTGTAGTGCATTTAAAGATGAGCGAAAAAATTAGTGAAAAAATTCGATACATTTTACAATTTTATTATGAAAAATGTGAAAATGCAACGCAGGCACATGAACAAATTTGTGCAGTTTACGGTGTGAAGGAACTTTATCAAAATTAACAGCCTATAGATGATGGTTTGCTCGATTTCGTTCCGGTAATTTTGATGTCAAAGATGCACCTCGTTCTGAGGTGCGATTCTATTGAAAAGTGACTCGATAGTGACATGACTATTTCGTCATATTTTGAGAATTTTTAATTTCGAATTAAAGAAAGGGGAACAAATTACGTAAAAAAATAGTCACTAAAATAAAAATGTGTGAGTCGTCAGTGACTCCATATATATTTTTTTTTAATAAAATCATCATATACGCATAAATTTAAATACTAATAAATTATAATATTGATTTTTTTTCTATGATTTTCCAAAAACAGTCATTATTTTTTGTTTATTGATAATAATAATAATTAATATAATTAAAAAAAAAGGGTCACTTTTTCATACAGAATACCAGTGACTTATTCGAATGAACTCACAATAATTTTCACTCCTTCGAACTCACTCACTAAAAATAGTCACTTTTCAATAGAATCGCACCTCTGGTCGACCAATCACTGAAAAAATTCGATGAAATCATATCAAAAATTGAAGAAAATCGACACGTAAGCAGTCATGATATCGCTAAAGAACCAAAGCATCCTTCACCAAACAGTTTTAAACCGCATTTGAGACAAAGGCTGGATACAAGAAAAAGCTCGATGTTTGATTTGTACCACATGAATTAACACAAAACACAAATTTAATGAACCGAATTTCCATTTGCAAAACGCTGTTTAAAAGGAACGAAATCGAGTCATGTTTTAAAGCGAATGATTACGATTACGGTGATGAAATACAAATGGATCACATACCATAATAATGTACGAAAAAGATCGTGGTCCAAGAAGGGTGAAGTTCCTAAAACAGTAGCAAAACCTGGATTAACGCACCAAGAAAGGTAATGCTGTCTGTTTGGTGGGATTGGAAAGGAATCGTTAATTTTTATGAATTACTAGCACCCGCGGTCAAACCATTCTCCTTCCGATCTCTTGATTGTCAACAAATAACAATATTGAAGCACGAGATTAAAAAAAAAAAAAAAACGTCCAGAATTAATATCAATCGAAAGGGGTTGTGTTGTGTTCCATCATGACAACGCCAGACCACACACACAGATCTTTGATGACTCGGCAGAAACGGCAGAGAGTTTGGCTGGGAAGTTTTAATGCATCCACCATATAGGCCGGACCTTGCACCCACCTTCAGATTATCATCACATGTTCCGGTCTTTGCAGAACTCCCTTAATGGTGTTTGGTAAAATTAAATGCCGCAGACGCAAACTGCAAAATGCACTTGGATCAGTTTTTTCAGCCCAGAAAACACAGAAGTTCTCCCATCAGTAGTGATGGGATAATTTCTTTACCCCAGAAAAATGGCAAACGGGTCATCGATCAAAACGGGGCGCATATTTGGTTTAATAAAGTTCATTTGAAATATATAAAAAAAAAATGGTTTGAATTTTGTAAAACAAAAATTATCAATACTTTTTCGACAACCTATAATATTTGAAAATAAAATTTTCAATAATTAATACATCGCTGCTTAAAATTTTGGCTGAAGTACAGTTTAGCGGACCTTGAGCTAGGACATTGGGGATACCTGCAATCGAAAGCCTATGTTGCACAGACAAAATAACCGTTATAATTTTTTGGCGGTCACCCCCCCCCCCCCCCTTCCGAAGTTAGGGGGGGTCAAAGTTTGGTTATTTTATTAGAAAATCCTGATATGTGTCGGGTTGCGTCGGGCGATTTTCAAAAGTAGATATTCAAAATAAAGATATTTTTATTATCTTTCATTTAAAACAACCCCGGAATAAATCGGAAGTATATAGGAGTCAGGGGGTGGGAAAATGTGGTTTTTTTACATTTTTGGAGGTGGAACCGGTCTGTAAAGGGTTAAATGAATTTTCCCAGCGGCAAATTAAAGCTAAATGTAAGATGCAACCAACCCTCTTGTTCATTAACCCATATATGGCAAACACCGTGACTCGTTTCGTATCAAACATGTTATTTGTTTATAATTAAAAAGCAGCCCCCCCCCCCCCATCACCCAGGAGTTATATGTATAAATGGGTTTTTTTTTTATATGTTATCGCACATAGACCTATTACATGAGTTTTCAATAACGTGCTATTTGTTCTATATTCATTTTAAATATGCAATATGCACTACTATAGAAATTTTCCTTTTAAAAAAGTACGAATTAAAATGTTGCACCATAAAGAATCAAACCACCATTACCATTAGTAAACCAATAGCAGCTGACAGGTTGTATATGCCGTTACACCAGAAGATGATAAACCAGAATAAATAGTAAAAGGTTTTTCAATACCCGCATGCAATAGAGCTATGTGAGATAACATTTAAAAAAAATTCACAAAACGCACAGAACTTGTGTGATGTGGAAAGTGCTTGCAATATAGCAAATCACACGTTTGATGCGAAACGACTCACGTACATATGGTTTAACAAACAAGTGGGCTGGTTACATGTTACTTTTAGCTTTAATTTGCCGTTTGGAAAATTCAGTTAACCCTTTGTAGACCGGTTCCACATAAAAAAATGTAAAAAACCACATTTTCCCACCCCCTGACCCCCAAATTCCTTCGATTTATTCCGGGGTTGTTTTAAATGAAAGACAATGAAAATACCTTTATTAAAATAACCAAACTTTGACCCCCCCTATCTCCGGAAGGGGGGGTGACCGCCAACAAATTATAACGGTTATTTTGTCTGTGCAACATAGGCTTTCGATGGCAGGTATCCCCAATGTCCTAGCTCAAGGTCCGCTAAACTGTATATTCGCCAAAATTTTTCCTCCCCAAAGTCTGAGGTTCAAATCAATCCACCCTGTAAATTCAAAAACAAAAAAATTTTTTTTTTTTTTCAGTTCTCACCGGTAGATGGAGATTTTCATGGTCGATTGTTTTTTTTTTTTTTTTTTTTGATGCATGGACAAATTAATTAAAAACAGTCGATTAATTGGAACTGGAAGAAAGCAAAAAATAAATTGCTTTCATAATAAAATTAATACTTCATTCAAAAAAAAATTAATTGCTGTGTTCAAATTGTAATAATTTTAATATTAATTATAATTATAATTAAAAAAAAAAAAAAAAAAGAAAAAAAAAAACAAAGGTACGTATCACAACAAAATTTTTACGTGTTTTTTTTTTTTAAATTTTTTATTTATTTATTATTTTTAGTGAGTTTGTCTCTCGGTCCATTTGTTTTTGGTTTTTTTTTTTTGTTTTTTTTTTATTTATGTGAATTTTAAATTTTAATTAATAATTTAAAATAATCAATTAATAAAATTATTATTAATTAAATTATTTTTATTCTTCAACATTCATTTTTAAAAAAATTGTGATTGTGTGGGTTTTTTTGTTGTTGATTTTTTCGGTGTTTAATTTTTTTTTTTTAATTCAATTTAATTTAATTTAATTAAAAAAACAAAGAGGAAATTAATTAAAGAAAAATTACCACACACACACACACCGCAAAGGCGCAAAGTAGTTTTTTTTTTTTTATATATTGATTATGAATTCATCAAAAATTATGGATTTTTTTTTTTTTTCATTATTTAATTATTTATTTATTTATTTATTTAATTAATAATAATAATAATAATTATAATTATAAAGAACACAAAATCAGACTATTAAAATTCATTCATATTATTATTATTAATTATTTTTTTTCGTTTCTTTATTAATTTTTTTCGTTTTTTTCTTTTTCTTTCTTCTCTTTCTTTCTCTCTCTCTTTCTCTCTCTCTCTCCCTCTCTCTCTGTACAATACAATACTTAATATTAAAAATTTCAATTATTTTTGTGTGTATTTTTTTTTATTTTTTATTAATTATTTATGTTTTTGTTTATTTTTTCATGTTGTTGTTGTTGTTGTTGTTTGGGTTTTTTGTTGATTTTGGTTCGGGGGGTTTTTTTTTTTTTAAATTAATTTTTTTTTTTTTTAAAAATTACACAAAAATTTTTTTTTTTGGCCAATTAACAAAAAAAAAATTATGTTTTGTTACCATTCCGTAAAAATTAAAAAATAAAAAAAAAAAAAAACACTTAATAATAAGAAAATTGATGATAAAAAAAAAAAAAAAGCGGCAATTTTATAAGGTTTTTTTTTGTTGGGAATTTGACAATTAACAAATCAAAATTTTTTTTTTTTTTGAATTGATTTTTTGTCGTTGAAATCGAATTTTGAATTTTATTAAACATAAAGAGCAGAGTTCCGTGGCAGCACAGAACAGAAGATGGTTTTTTTTTTGGTGATTGAATGAGTGAGTTTTGATTATTTAATACGTTTTTTAATAATAATAATAATAATAATAATATTTTGGATATTTATGGAGCTGGTATGGTTATGGTTGGGTGTGAGTGAGTGAATTGTAAGTGAATCGGGTTGGATTTTATTTTGGTTAGGATCAATGAATGGGGTTGTGTTTGAGTGCAATATTTTTTTTTTTTTTGTTATTTTCTATTATGTTTATTTTTTTTTTTGGCGAATGTTTTTCTTGGTTTTTTTTTTTTTTTCTATTTCTTAATTAATTTAAACTTTATCAAATATTATTTATGTTTGTTGTTGTTGTTGTTGTTTGGTTGTTTTTATTATTTAAACTCTGGTTTTATTAATAATACTATTTTTTTTTTAACAAAAAACAAAAATTGTTTGGGTTCATGTGTCTTGGAGTCTTGGCTTGAGATGGTCTGGTTTTTTGTTTTTTTTAAATGATCATTCGGTGGAAAACGTTCCTGTAAATAGAAAAAAAAAATAGAAAAATTATTAATAATTTCTATTAATGGAAAACGATTCTTGAAGAAATTTTTCCAAAGGATTTTCAATCAACAGACGAATTTCTGTTAAAGGAAATCGATTCTTGAAGAAATTCTCAAACAGATTTTCAATCAATAGACGAATTTCTATTCAAAGAAAACGATTCTTGAAGGATTTTCAATCAACAGACGAATTTCTATTCAAAGAAAACGATTCTTGAAGGATTTTCAATCAATAGACGAATTTCTGTTAAAAGAAAACGATTCTTGAAGAGATTCTCAAAAGGATTTTCAATCAATAGACGAATTTCTGTTAAAAGAAAACGATTCTTGAAGAGATTCTCAAAAGGATTTTCAATCAACAGACGAATTTCTGTTAAAAGAAAACAATTCTTGAAGGATTTTCAATCAACAGACGAATTTCTGTGAAAGGAAAACGATTCTTGAAGAGATTTTCAAAAGGATTTTCAATCAACAGACGAATTTCTGTTAAAGGAAAACAATTCTTGAAGGATTTTCAATCAATAGACGAATTTCTGTTAAAGGAAATCGATTCTTGAAGAGATTCTCAAAAGGATTTTCAATCAACAGACGAATTTCTGTTAAAGGAAATCGATTCTTGAAGGATTTTCAATCAACAGACGAATTTCTGTGAAAGGAAAACGATTCTTGAAGAGATTTTCAATCAATAGACGAATTTCTGTTAAAAGAAAACGATTCTTGAAGAGATTCTCAAAAGGATTTTCAATCAATAGACGAATTTCTGTTAAAAGAAAACGATTCTTGAAGAGATTCTCAAAAGGATTTTCAATCAACAGACGAATTTCTGTTAAAAGAAAACAATTCTTGAAGGATTTTCAATCAACAGACGAATTTCTGTGAAAGGAAAACGATTCTTGAAGAGATTTTCAAAAGGATTTTCAATCAACAGACGAATTTCTGTTAAAGGAAAACAATTCTTGAAGGATTTTCAATCAATAGACGAATTTCTGTTAAAGGAAATCGATTCTTGAAGAGATTCTCAAAAGGATTTTCAATCAACAGACGAATTTCTGTTAAAGGAAATCGATTCTTGAAGGATTTTCAATCAACAGACGAATTTCTGTTAAAGGAATTCGATTCTTGAAGAGATTCTCCAAAGGATTTTCAATCAAAAGACGAATTTCTGTTAAAGGAAAACGATTCTTGAAGAGATTCTCAAAAGGATTTTCAATCAACAGACGAATTTCTGTTAAAGGAAATCGATTCTTGAAGGATTTTCAATAAACAGACGAATTTCTGTTAAAGGAAATCGATTCTTGAAGAGATTCTCAAAAGGATTTTCAATCAATAGACGAATTTCTGTTAAAGGAAAACGATTCTTGAAGGATTTTCAATCAACAGACGAATTTCTGTTAAAGGAAATCGATTCTTGAAGAGATTCTCAAAAGGATTTTCAATCAACAGACGAATTTCTATTAAAAGAAAACGATTCTTGAATAATTTTCAATCAACAGACGAATTTCTGTTAAAGGAAATCGATTCTTGAAGGATTTTCAATAAACAGAAGAATTTCTATTAAAAGAAATCGATTCTTGAAGAGATTCTCCAAAGGATTTTCAATCAACAGACGAATTTCCGTGAAAGGAAATCGATTCTTGAAGGATTATCAATCATCAGACGAATTTCTGTTAAAGGAAATCGAAACTTGAAGAGATTCTCAAAAGGATTTTCAATCAATAGACGAATTTCTGTTAAAGGAAATCGATTCTTGAAGTATTTTCAATCAACAGACGAATTTCTGTTAAAGGAAATCGATTCTTGAAGAAATTCTCAAAAAGATTTTCAATCAATAGACGAATTTCTGTTAAAGGAAAACGATTCTTGAAGAGATTCTCAAAAGGATTTTCAATCAATAGACGAATTTCTGTTAAAGGAAAACGATTCTTGAAGGATTTTCAATCAACAGACGAATTTCTGTTAAAGGAAATCGATTCTTGAAGAGATTCTCCAAAGGATTTTCATTCATCGGACGAATTTCTATTAAAGGAAATCGATTCTTGAAGAGATTCTCCAAAGGATTTTCAATCAACAGACGAATTTCTGTTAAAGGAAATCGATTCTTGAAGGATTTTCAATAAACAGACGAATTTCTATTAAAAGAAATCGATTCTTGAAGAGATTCTCCAAAGGATTTTCAATCAACAGACGAATTTCAGTTAAAGGAAATCGATTCTTGAAGAGATTCTCAAAAGGATTTTCAATCAATAGACGAATTTCTGTTAAAGGAAAACGATTCTTGAAGGATTTTCAATCAACAGACGAATTTCTGTTAAAGGAAATCGATTCTTGAAGAGATTCTCCAAAGGATTTTCATTCATCGGACGAATTTCTATTAAAGGAAATCGATTCTTGAAGAGATTCTCCAAAGGATTTTCAATCAACAGACGAATTTCTGTTAAAGGAAATCGATTCTTGAAGAGATTCTCCAAAGGATTTTCATTCATCGGACGAATTTCTATTAAAGGAAATCGATTCTTGAAGAGATTCTCCAAAGGATTTTCAATCAACAGACGAATTTCTGTTAAAGGAAATCGATTCTTGAAGGATTTTCAATAAACAGAAGAATTTCTATTAAAAGAAATCGATTCTTGAAGAGATTCTCAAAAGGATTTTCAATCAACAGACGAATTTCTGTTAAAGGAAATCGATTCTTGAAAGATTTTCAATCAACAGACGAATTTCTGTTAAAGGAAATCGATTCTTGAAGAGATTCTCAAAAGGATTTTCAATCAATAGACGAATTTCTGTTAAAGGAAAACGATTCTTGAAGGATTTTCAATCAACAGACGAATTTCTGTTAAAGGAAATCGATTCTTGAAGAGATTCTCAAAAGGATTTTCAATCAACAGTCGAATTTCTGTTAAAGGAAATCGATTCTTGAAGGATTTTCAATAAACAGACGAATTTCTATTAAAAGAAATCGATTCTTGAAGAGATTCTCCAAAGGATTTTCAATCAACAGACGAATTTCAGTTAAAGGAAATCGATTCTTGAAGAGATTCTCAAAAGGATTTTCAATCAATAGACGAATTTCTGTTAAAGGAAAACGATTCTTGAAGGATTTTCAATCAACAGACGAATTTCTGTTAAAGGAAATCGATTCTTGAAGAGATTCTCCAAAGGATTTTCATTCATCGGACGAATTTCTATTAAAGGAAATCGATTCTTGAAGAGATTCTCCAAAGGATTTTCAATCAACAGACGAATTTCTGTTAAAGGAAATCGATTCTTGAAGGATTTTCAATAAACAGACGAATTTTTATTAAAAGAAATCGATTCTTGAAGAGATTCTCCAAAGGATTTTCAATCAACAGACGAATTTCAGTTAAAGGAAATCGATTCTTGAAGAGATTCTCAAAAGGATTTTCAATCAATAGACGAATTTCTGTTAAAGGAAAACGATTCTTGAAGGATTTTCAATCAACAGACGAATTTCTGTTAAAGGAAATCGATTCTTGAAGGATTTTCAATCAACAGACGAATTTCTATTAAAGATTCTTGAAGGATTTTCAATCAACAGACGAATTTCTGTTAAAGGAAATCGATTCTTGAAGAGATTCTCCAAAGGATTTTCATTCATCGGACGAATTTCTATTAAAGGAAATCGATTCTTGAAGAGATTCTCCAAAGGATTTTCAATCAACAGACGAATTTCTGTTAAAGGAAATCGATTCTTGAAGAGATTCTCCAAAGGATTTTCATTCATCGGACGAATTTCTATTAAAGGAAATCGATTCTTGAAGAGATTCTCCAAAGGATTTTCAATCAACAGACGAATTTCTGTTAAAGGAAATCGATTCTTGAAGGATTTTCAATAAACAGAAGAATTTCTATTAAAAGAAATCGATTCTTGAAGAGATTCTCAAAAGGATTTTCAATCAACAGACGAATTTCTGTTAAAGGAAATCGATTCTTGAAAGATTTTCAATCAACAGACGAATTTCTGTTAAAGGAAATCGATTCTTGAAGAGATTCTCAAAAGGATTTTCAATCAATAGACGAATTTCTGTTAAAGGAAAACGATTCTTGAAGGATTTTCAATCAACAGACGAATTTCTGTTAAAGGAAATCGATTCTTGAAGAGATTCTCAAAAGGATTTTCAATCAACAGACGAATTTCTGTTAAAAGAAAACGATTCTTGAATGATTTTCAATCAACAGACGAATTTCTGTTAAAGGAAATCGATTCTTGAAGGATTTTCAATCAATAGACGAATTTCTGTTAAAGGAAATCGATTCTTGAAGTATTTTCAATCAACAGACGAATTTCTGTTAAAGGAAAACGATTCTTGAAGAGATTCTCAAAAGGATTTGCAATCAATAGACGAATTTCTGTTAAAGGAAATCGATTCTTGAAGAGATTCTCAAAAGAATTTTCAATCAACAGACGAATTTCTGTTAAAGGAAAACGATTCTTGAAGGATTTTCAATCAACAGACGAATTTCTGTTAAAGGAAATCGATTCTTGAAGGATTTTCAATAAACAGACGAATTTCTATTAAAAGAAATCGATTCTTGAAGAGATTCTCCAAAGGATTTTCAATCAACAGACGAATTTCTGTTAAAGGAAATCGATTCTCAAAAGGATTTTCAATCAACAGACGAATTTCTGTTAAAGGAAAACGATTCTTGAAGGATTTTCAATCAACAGACGAATTTCTGTTAAAGGAAATCGATTCTTGAAGGATTTTCAATCAACAGACGAATTTCTGTTAAAGGAAATCGATTCTTGAAGAGATTCTCCAAAGGATTTTCATTCATCGGACGAATTTCTATTAAAGGAAATCGATTCTTGAAGAGATTCTCCAAAGGATTTTCAATCAACAGACGAATTTCTGTTAAAGGAAATCGATTCTTGAAGGATTTTCAATAAACAGAAGAATTTCTATTAAAAGAAATCGATTCTTGAAGAGATTCTCAAAAGGATTTTCAATCAACAGACGAATTTCTGTTAAAGGAAAACGATTCTTGAAGAGATTCTCAAAAGGATTTTCAATCAATAGACGAATTTCTGTTAAAGGAAAACGATTCTTGAAGGATTTTCAATCAACAGACGAATTTCTGTTAAAGGAAATCGATTCTTGAAGAGATTCTCCAAAGGATTTTCATTCATCGGACGAATTTCTATTAAAGGAAATCGATTCTTGAAGAGATTCTCCAAAGGATTTTCAATCAACAGACGAATTTCTGTTAAAGGAAATCGATTCTTGAAGAGATTCTCCAAAGGATTTTCATTCATCGGACGAATTTCTATTAAAGGAAATCGATTCTTGAAGAGATTCTCCAAAGGATTTTCAATCAACAGACGAATTTCTGTTAAAGGAAATCGATTCTTGAAGGATTTTCAATAAACAGAAGAATTTCTATTAAAAGAAATCGATTCTTGAAGAGATTCTCAAAAGGATTTTCAATCAACAGACGAATTTCTGTTAAAGGAAATCGATTCTTGAAAGATTTTCAATCAACAGACGAATTTCTGTTAAAGGAAATCGATTCTTGAAGAGATTCTCAAAAGGATTTTCAATCAACAGACGAATTTCTGTTAAAGGAAATCGATTCTTGAAAGATTTTCAATCAACAGACGAATTTCTGTTAAAGGAAATCGATTCTTGAAGAGATTCTCAAAAGGATTTTCAATCAACAGACGAATTTCTGTTAAAGGAAAACGATTCTTGAAGGATTTGCAATCAACAGACGGATTTCTGTTAAAGGAAATCGATTCTTGAAGAGATTCTCCAAAGGATTTTCAATCAATAGACGAATTTCTGTTAAAGTAAAACGATTCTCAAAAGCATTTTCAATCAACAGACGAATTTCTGTTAAAGGAAATCGATTCTTGAAGAGATTCTCCAAAGGATTTTCATTCATCGGACGAATTTCTATTAAAGGAAATCGATTCTTGAAGAGATTCTCCAAAGGATTTTCAATCAACAGACGAATTTCTGTTAAAGGAAATCGATTCTTGAAGAGATTCTCCAAAGGATTTTCATTCATCGGACGAATTTCTATTAAAGGAAATCGATTCTTGAAGAGATTCTCCAAAGGATTTTCAATCAACAGACGAATTTCTGTTAAAGGAAATCGATTTTTGAAGGATTTTCAATAAACAGAAGAATTTCTATTAAAAGAAATCGATTCTTGAAGAGATTCTCAAAAGGATTTTCAATCAACAGACGAATTTCTGTTAAAGGAAATCGATTCTTGAAAGATTTTCAATCAACAGACGAATTTCTGTTAAAGGAAATCGATTCTTGAAGAGATTCTCAAAAGGATTTTCAATCAACAGACGAATTTCTGTTAAAGGAAATCGATTCTTGAAGGATTTTCAATCAACAGACGAATTTCTGTTAAAAGAAATCGATTCTTGAAGAGATTCTCAAAAGGATTTTCAATCAACAGACGAATTTCTGTTAAAGGAAATCGATTCTTGAAAGATTTTCAATCAACAGACGAATTTCTGTTAAAGGAAATCGATTCTTGAAGAGATTCTCCAAAGGATTTTCATTCATCGGACGAATTTCTATTAAAGGAAATCGATTCTTGAAGAGATTCTCCAAAGGATTTTCAATCAACAGACGAATTTCTGTTAAAGGAAATCGATTCTTGAAGAGATTCTCCAAAGGATTTTCATTCATCGGACGAATTTCTATTAAAGGAAATCGATTCTTGAAGAGATTCTCAAAAGGATTTTCAATCAACAGACGAATTTCTGTTAAAGGAAATCGATTCTTGAAAGATTTTCAATCAACAGACGAATTTCTGTTAAAGGAAATCGATTCTTGAAGAGATTCTCCAAAGGATTTTCATTCATCGGACGAATTTCTATTAAAGGAAATCGATTCTTGAAGAGATTCTCCAAAGGATTTTCAATCAACAGACGAATTTCTGTTAAAGGAAATCGATTCTTGAAGGATTTTCAATAAACAGAAGAATTTCTATTAAAAGAAATCGATTCTTGAAGAGATTCTCAAAAGGATTTTCAATCAACAGACGAATTTCTGTTAAAGGAAATCGATTCTTGAAAGATTTTCAATCAACAGACGAATTTCTGTTAAAGGAAATCGATTCTTGAAGAGATTCTCAAAAGGATTTTCAATCAACAGACGAATTTCTGTTAAAGGAAATCGATTCTTGAAAGATTTTCAATCAACAGACGAATTTCTGTTAAAGGAAATCGATTCTTGAAGAGATTCTCAAAAGGATTTTCAATCAACAGACGAATTTCTGTTAAAGGAAAACGATTCTTGAAGGATTTGCAATCAACAGACGGATTTCTGTTAAAGGAAATCGATTCTTGAAGAGATTCTCCAAAGGATTTTCAATCAATAGACGAATTTCTGTTAAAGTAAAACGATTCTCAAAAGCATTTTCAATCAACAGACGAATTTCTGTTAAAGGAAATCGATTCTTGAAGAGATTCTCCAAAGGATTTTCATTCATCGGACGAATTTCTATTAAAGGAAATCGATTCTTGAAGAGATTCTCCAAAGGATTTTCATTCATCGGACGAATTTCTATTAAAGGAAATCGATTCTTGAAGAGATTCTCCAAAGGATTTTCATTCATCGGACGAATTTCTATTAAAGGAAATCGATTCTTGAAGAGATTCTCCAAAGGATTTTCAATCAACAGACGAATTTCTGTTAAAGGAAATCGATTTTTGAAGGATTTTCAATAAACAGAAGAATTTCTATTAAAAGAAATCGATTCTTGAAGAGATTCTCAAAAGGATTTTCAATCAACAGACGAATTTCTGTTAAAGGAAATCGATTCTTGAAAGATTTTCAATCAACAGACGAATTTCTGTTAAAGGAAATCGATTCTTGAAGAGATTCTCAAAAGGATTTTCAATCAACAGACGAATTTCTGTTAAAGGAAATCGATTCTTGAAGGATTTTCAATCAACAGACGAATTTCTGTTAAAAGAAATCGATTCTTGAAGAGATTCTCAAAAGGATTTTCAATCAACAGACGAATTTCTGTTAAAGGAAATCGATTCTTGAAAGATTTTCAATCAACAGACGAATTTCTGTTAAAGGAAATCGATTCTTGAAGAGATTCTCCAAAGGATTTTCATTCATCGGACGAATTTCTATTAAAGGAAATCGATTCTTGAAGAGATTCTCCAAAGGATTTTCAATCAACAGACGAATTTCTGTTAAAGGAAATCGATTCTTGAAGAGATTCTCCAAAGGATTTTCATTCATCGGACGAATTTCTATTAAAGGAAATCGATTCTTGAAGAGATTCTCAAAAGGATTTTCAATCAACAGACGAATTTCTGTTAAAGGAAATCGATTCTTGAAAGATTTTCAATCAACAGACGAATTTCTGTTAAAGGAAATCGATTCTTGAAGAGATTCTCCAAAGGATTTTCATTCATCGGACGAATTTCTATTAAAGGAAATCGATTCTTGAAGAGATTCTCCAAAGGATTTTCAATCAACAGACGAATTTCTGTTAAAGGAAATCGATTCTTGAAGAGATTCTCCAAAGGATTTTCATTCATCGGACGAATTTCTATTAAAGGAAATCGATTCTTGAAGAGATTCTCCAAAGGATTTTCAATCAACAGACGAATTTCTGTTAAAGGAAATCGATTCTTGAAGGATTTTCAATAAACAGAAGAATTTCTATTAAAAGAAATCGATTCTTGAAGAGATTCTCAAAAGGATTTTCAATCAACAGACGAATTTCTGTTAAAGGAAATCGATTCTTGAAAGATTTTCAATCAACAGACGAATTTCTGTTAAAGGAAATCGATTCTTGAAGAGATTCTCAAAAGGATTTTCAATCAACAGACGAATTTCTGTTAAAGGAAATCGATTCTTGAAGGATTTTCAATCAACAGACGAATTTCTGTTAAAAGAAATCGATTCTTGAAGAGATTCTCAAAAGGATTTTCAATCAACAGACGAATTTCTGTTAAAGGAAATCGATTCTTGAAAGATTTTCAATCAACAGACGAATTTCTGTTAAAGGAAATCGATTCTTGAAGAGATTCTCAAAAGGATTTTCAATCAACAGACGAATTTCTGTTAAAGGAAAACGATTCTTGAAGGATTTGCAATCAACAGACGGATTTCTGTTAAAGGAAATCGATTCTTGAAGAGATTCTCCAAAGGATTTTCAATCAATAGACGAATTTCTGTTAAAGTAAAACGATTCTCAAAAGCATTTTCAATCAACAGACGAATTTCTGTTAAAGGAAATCGAAACTTGAAGGATTTTCAATCAATAGACGAATTTCTATTAAAAGAAAACGATTCTTGAAGGATTTTCAATCAACAGACAAATTTCTGTTAAAGGAAATCGAAGAGAAGAGATTCTCCAAAGGATTTTCAATCAACAGACGAATTTCTATTAAAAGAAAACGATTCTTGAATAATTTTCCATCATCAGACGAATTTCTATTAAAAGAAAACGATTCTTGAAGAGATTCTCAAAGGGATTTTCAATCAACAGACATCCTTGAACGCAATGAACAAATATAAAAAAATTTGCTTACCAGGTAAACGAGGTACACGAGCACTGTGATTAAATCCTTTACCCTCGGGTCCTTTCGGTTGACGAATCACAATTAAACGCGGTACACTTTCATCAATTGAATTCAATTTTAAACGGCTAATTAAACGATCTGGCCGCGAAGTGTCACCGGCCACTTTAACAACACAACAAGCTGATGATTTACCATTACGCTGTAATACAAACAAAAAATACAAAAAAATACATTATTAAAATTATTAGACATTATTTTAGAATAAAATCATGATTATAAAACCACAAAAAACCACTTACATGATTGGTGACAATTGAAAAGGCAACCGCATCGCCTGGATTTAAATTATTTGCATTGCCTTGCACTTCGGACATGTGAAAGAATAATTTTTTACCTTCATCAACTTCATGGTCTAAGAAACCGAATTGACCCTTAATCGAATCGACAGTGGCCCGTTTCTTATGACGTACAGCCAAAACATCAGCCGCCCGGCCATCTTCATCGATGCGAAACGTTACATGATCGTTTTTCTGCAATAGATCTCGTTTGTTCTTGAGGCTGGTAATGCCAAAGGCATGCGACGAGCAACTCTCTTCATTCTCATAGAATTTCTCCACCAAACCAGAATATTCATCTTGATCGGGATTCACACAACGTAATGGCCGTACAACATAACCATTATAAATGGTTGTGTCCAAAATTTCCGCTTGTGGAATTGTACCCCTTTGTAATATTTTAACATTTTCGGCGGGTAAACAATCACCGCCCCTGCCGTTTGGCTTCGACAGAGTGTATTCCACCTCGTAGCCCAATTCCAAATGATTTGGATTACCAATGAAATTGCTAAAATGAAAGAAAACCTCTTCGTCGTGCTGTAACGTTTCGATGAAACCAAAACTTTTATTCAAAACCGCAATGAATCCATGATAAACAACGGGTTTATATTGACCATTATCGTTGATTTTCGTTGATGATTGAGATGAATTATTATTTATGATGCTGTTACGACCATTGTTAAGATTATTATTTCCATTTCCATTCCCATTATTATTATTATTATTATTGTTATTATTATTACTATTTAAATTTGGTATTAAATTTCGTTGCATATCACCATTTAATATAATGTTATTGTCTTGAACGTTATTATTATTATTATTAGAATTTTGTTGTAGATGGCTTGATAATTGATTTAAACTATTTTTTATTACGATTATATTCACAGCAATATATTCTTTATTTCTTTTAACCTATGGAATAGAAGAAAAACAAAATATTAAAATAAGTAGAAAATTCTGACCAAGTCTGCCCAAGGAAACATCATCCAATCTTTAACAGAGCGCATCTGGAATGGATTTTAAATACCTGGTTGCAATTTCAAAACGATTGCCTTACGAATTTTCAAGATATCGCACTCTGAAATTGATTTTGTAAAATTTTCCATATAAAAAACACCAAATTCTTGGAAAATTTTCAATTCTGGTCAAGTCCGTCAAAGGAAACCTCATCCAGTATCTTGCAGAGATCATTTGAAATGCATTTTCAATACCTGGTAACAATTTCAAAACGATTGTGTGACAAATTTTGAAGAAATCGCACTCAGAAATTGATTTTAGTAAAATTTTCCATATAAAAAAGTATGAAATTCTTGGAAAATTCTCAATTCTGGTCAAGTCCGTCTAAGGAAACCTCATCCAATATTTAACAAAGCGCTTCAGAAATGCATTTCAGTTTCAATTTTCAATACATTTCTCTGAAATTTCTCCGGTCAGTTATTTATGAAAAAAAAAAAAAAAACCTTGTAAACTTACCTGACAAATGTCAAATCGAACTTGATCGTTTGTTTTCGGTGTTAATTCACAATCATTCAAAAAGTACATAATTGTTTTTGTAACATTTGCTTGAAAATAGGTAATGACACCGCCTTCAGTTCGTTCTTGTGATTTTATTGGACTTAATGGAGCTTCCCTTGTAATTATACCTAACAATTAAAAATACAACAAACACAAAATGTAGTGTAATTAATCATTCATTCATTTGAATTTTACTCGGAAATGTGTCCATTTTTAACTTACCTTCAATATTATTTTCAATCATTTTCTCAAATTGAACACTTCCCAATGGTA